>JAOQMQ010000007.1:1134993-1153347 GCA_027563845.1 Erythroxylum subrotundum | reverse complement strand
CCATCAATTTATGAACACCAATTTCGCAAATCAATCCAAATTAATACCAAAACATATGCATTTAAAATGACTTATCAATGCAATATTATTTATTGTGTTTTGTATTTTTTTTTCCATAAAATTGACTCAAAAAGAACTATATGGAGAACAGTGAGAAAGGGTCATACTCTACAAACTGACACACTATAAGGAAGGTGAAGGCTGGATGTTAATAGAAGCACACAGTAATTATGTAAGTATAAAAATAAGCTTAAATTTTAAGTTTATTTATTTATGTAGTACTAACTAATAATATTTGAATTGAATCTTGATTTTCTTTTTTAAATTTTAGAATAAGATGCAAGAGTTGTTGCAAACATCACTGATAGAAATGAGCCAAATGTAGATGACATTTGTAACTAGGTATTTGGAACACAATCTAGCTACATCAAAGGTCTTGGGTTTGGGCCAAAGCTAACTGCTTCATCCTCGTCAAAACCACAATATTTTCAATGTCTTGAAGAGGACAACCAGTTGCTTCATGCTAAATTAGAACATAATGAAAAAAAGTAGGTCAAGCTTGAAAAGATGGTCAAAATTTTACTTGGCTTGAATTATATAACTAGTGAAGATAAAAACGAGTCTTAGTTATTAAACTGATATTTGTATTTTTTATTTTGTATTTAAGTATTTTTGAAATTGTAATTAACGTCTTGTACATGATCATATTAAATGATATATTTTTTCTATATACAATGCTTCTAATTTTCAATTAGTTTTATTTTATTTTTGCATAATAAATTATGCAACAAAAAATTATGAATATTACTTACAATAATATCGATTAAAAATGTCACCAATAATTATAATCTACATGATATAATATTTATTTATAATGTATATTTAAAATTTCAAAAATGTCGCCAATAAGTTTTGGCTACGGTTTCTTTTAGTAGATAAAAGTTTTTACTACATTTTCATAAATGTAGCTAATAATTGTTAGCAACGAAAACAAACCATAGCCAAAACTTATTAGCGACAATTTAGAAAAATATCGCGTATAATTTTTCACTACTAAAACTATTATTAGCAAAACACATCAGCGACAATTTGGTAAAAATGTCGCGTATAGTTTTTTGCTACGAGGATTTAGCGACGACTTTATTGACGAATATAAATCATTGCGAATGACAATTAGCAACAATTTTGGGACATTTAGTGACAAGCTTTTTTATCACTAAAGGTCCTTTCTATTGTAGTGATAGTTTGTTACCCTTTGATTGGCTATTTCAAGCTGAGCAATACTTTCAGCTTTACTGTATTCCAGCATAGTGATGTTTATACATTGTAGCCTTCCATATGCATGGTGAGGCCCTCGGTTGGTATAAATGGATGGTCGTTAATAATCAACTATTTACTTACATTGCCTTCACTAGGGCCTGGAGCTACGGTTTAGTCCTTTCACATTTGAGAACCACCAAGCAGCTTTGTTCGAGCTACACCAAATTACCAAACCAAATATGTCACTACTTATTAGTCCCAATTTGAGCAGATTTCATTTAAGGCATAAATGTAAATCACGACAATTCTTGTTATTTATGTCGGATGATGACATTACCATGCATTTGCCCCATGACCCTGGATTTGACTCTCTTCCTCCTACATACTCTGTCCCTCCCTTCCCTACCATTGCTTTGTCTTGTCTTACAAAATCCCTACCACCTGAACATTTTCAATTATCCAATGATGCCTTTTTAGGTGCTCTTACACCACGTACCTTATGTCTTATGGAACTATTTTTTGTTACTCATTTAAAGTTTTAATGGACTCTGGCAGCTCTCATAGTATTATACAACCCCATATTACTAAATTTCTTCAATTGCATATTTATTTTGTTAAACCTTTTTTAGTAATAGTGGGAAATCAGTAATTTATATCTTACTCGAGTTTGTGTTTATATATTCTTATTTCTTTACAAGAAAACTATTGGCTTTTATTTGTCCCACATAGAAAGTGGGTGGGATGGGAAGCCTCAATTGGGGTTATATAAGGAGACCTCCCCTTGAGATTCTCCTCACCCCAAAATTTCTTTCCCTCCAAATTTGATATTACAAACTTTGATGGGATAAAGTTCTCGTTATGGAAATTGAAGATGAAGGTAGTATTAGTAAAAGATAATTGCTTGGAGGCTATCAGTTCTATACCGACAGGTTTCACAGATGACAGTAAATGGAAACAAATAGATTCCTTAGTCATGTCAAATTTGCATCTTGGTTTATTAGATGATATTTTCCAAGGTTTAGAAGAAAAGAAAGCAGCCAAGGAGATATGGGATCATCTCACAAAGTTATATGAATCTAAGTCTCTTCACAATAAAATTTTTCTGAAGAGGAAATTTTACATACTCCAAATGTCTAAATCTACTTCGGTAGTGAGGCATATATTAATACTTTGACCTCTCTATGCTCTCAACTTTCAAAGTTGGAACATAATATAAATCCAACTGAACATGTGGAGATTCTATTTCAAAGTCTTCCAGATTCATATGACTAGCTCATCATCAATTTAACCAATGAAATCCTCATGGATGATTTGGTATTTAATGATGTCGCTGCTTTGGTTCTTTAAAAAGAAAGCAGATACATCAACAAAGAAGAAAGGCTGGCAAGTTCACATCAAGCGAAAGCCTTATCAATGACGAGAGGACAGTCAATAGAGTGTGATTCACTGGGAGTCATAAACAAGGAAGGTAGAAATCCTGAAGTAAGAAAAATCTCAAATGTTTAAACTGTGACAAGAGAGGACACTTTAAAAGTGAATGCAGATTCAGAAAGGGTGGAGAGAAGGCTTCTGAAGCATCAACTTCTCAGGGATTGTGTTGTCAATGGAGAAATCGTATATAGTGAAATAACAAAGATGTTTAAGGACAGATTAGGGCTCACTGTTGCTTGGATAATAGATTCAAGAGCAACATGGCATATGACTCTTGTAGAGATTGGTTTCACACTTATAAACCGATCTCTTAAGAATCTGTGTACTTAGAAAATGATCATGCCTTAGGGGAGTTGTTTTTCTTATCTCAAGTGTCTTTGTTTATGTTCATTATTGTTTCAATCACTTGAGTTGTTTAATTTTTATCTTTATTGTTAAACATTGTTGAGAAAATCCTCTGTTAAGATTAGCACGAGGTGGTTGTGTTATTGAGAGTGATTTACTTTCATGGGGTGTGAGGATGAGGCATAGTGTCAAAGGTTGAGTGAGTCGGCTCAGTAAAGCCTTGTATAAAACTATTATTGTTAGGTGAAAGTGATTAAGCTAGGTGAGGTCCCTGCAAATATAGGCAAGGTGTGCTGAACTGTATTAACAAATTTTAGAGATTTTTAATCATGTTATGACATCTTTATGTATTCAAGTACCTAATTTAAATATATAACTTTGCCCTTATAATAGTTGCAATTTCAAACCCATGCTATCTGTGCAGGGAGACAATAACACAACTCTCTAAGATTATGTGTGGACTTATCTCCTCTCAAAAGATCTGTACATCTCTCATGCTCTTGGAATACCACATCCATACTCCAGACCAATTTAAGCTTCTTTGGATCATAGAGTCTAAAGCCAAACTGATTTTCACCATAGCCAACAAAGATGCAAGGAATTACCTTTAATTCAAGCTTTTGTCTCTAATCCTTAGGTATGCGTCTAAATATCTTGTAGTTAAAATCTCTCAAATGATGATATGTGAGACCTTTTCCATTCCATGCTCTCTCGAGGATCTCAAAATTTAATAGAACTGAGAGAGCTTGGTTGATCAAATAGACCGTAGTTCTAATTGCTTCTCCCTAGAAGGTCTTTGATAATATGGACATTTTGAGGATACAATGAACCTTCTCTATAATGGTTTTGTTTATCCTCTTAGCAATATCGTTATGATGTGAAGTACCAGGTTCGATCTTCTTATGTCTAATGCATTGTACAGTAATCTTCAAACACTTTAGAAGTATATTCACCTCCATTATTTGTTCTTAGACACTTCAGCTTCCTCTCTGCTTTCCTTTCTACCATGACATGATCTTCTCTTGAAAGAGACTATGCTATTTTTCTGTCAAACAATGATCACAAGGATTAAAGGGTAAAGTGTTTTTTACTAGAATAATGTTTACCAACCAGCAACTTTATTTCCTTCTCACTCATATGCCCCTATCATCGATGTCATAGATTTAGAGAAGTTTCCTGTTCAATTATGTATGTTTCTTTACCACTACATACCTTTACGTGTGTTTCAATGAGCAATATAACTCCCCTCGAGGAACAGTCATTGCTCCGTTGTATAGTTTCCACTTCCTATCTCCAAAAGTATGCTTATATCCTTCTTGATCTAACATGTTTGCCAATAATAAATTTAGCCTTAAATAGGGGATGTGTCTTACATCTCTCAACGTCAACAAGCATCTGACATTTGTGTGAACTCAAATATCACCCATATCGTCAATATTGGCAGAACTTTGATTTCTCATCTTTACGCTCTCAAAGTCTCCACTCTTGTAGTTTGAGAAGTACTCCACTTTTTGAATACATTGATACAAAGCTCTCGTGTCAATCAGCCACTCTGAATCCAAATTACTAATATTGGAAGCATTCATTTGCCGCACAAACTAAGGACATCTCATCATCCGTGCTTAAAGCTGTTGCGAAAATATTCTTATCATTTCCATCATTATTATGATCTTGCTTTTTCTAATCCCTCTTCCACTTGTATCAGAAACTCTTAATGTGTCCTAGCTTGTTGCAATAGTAGTATGTCTTCACATCTGGACTTCAATCGATTCTTAGACTTGCCACACCTTTGAGACCCCTACTCTTGCTCCTTCCCCTGCTTTTTGATACGAAAGCCTACACAATATCAACTCCCATTTCTTTTCTTCTAATTTTTTCATTAAACATACTCTCTTTATTTACATCAAAAGAAAGTACACCTTTAAGAGCTTAATTGCTTATTGTCATACCAATATGTCTCGGCTATTCAGGAGTTGGTTAAATAAAGATGATGTAGGACAATAGTATGATATGAGTTGTCGATTAGTGGGACAATAGTATGTTATGATTTGTAGTTTAGGTGTCGTTTGATCAGAATATTCAGTAATAACCTTGTGTATTGAATCTTGAAGAATGAATGAACGAAAAGGGAGGAAATTATGCATGAACTTCTTTTCTCTTCTTTCTTTTAGAGAATTTTCCATTTTGAATCGGGAATTATTTTAGATGTATTGCTCTAAAAGGTTTCTTTCAGAAAGCCAAAACGGAGAGCAATAACTGGCGAGGCATATGACTTTCTAGCTTCTCGTGTTTCTGTCTACTACTTCTCATCTAATTGTGTGAAAATGAAGCTGGAATCAACTTGTGACTTGTACTCAGCTGTGCGCTTTTTTTGAAGCTCATTTGTCCTCTCTATATTCCTGTTGGACAATACATTATAAAAATCCAAACAATCCAGAAGCCTTATTCATCCTTCTAACCGTAGAGGTCGTGCTGGAAAGAGAAATTGCAATTCTCGTTTACTCACAAAACCAAGCCAAATGGGTGAGGATATTCGAACGGGAAGTAGGTCGCAAATTTACTGAGGTTGTCTTCTGCCTTGCAACTTGCCATATATAAAAATTTTGACTTATTTTCCAAAATGGTACAGGATGGTATCGAAGGATAGTGAGTTGAAAGTCAATCGGCACCACCAAATTGCTTTTGGATGTCCTCAAAGGATACGGTGGCAGATCCCCTTCTTTTGGCCTTCTGTTGTGAGGGATGCTCTCTCCAACCCGTCATGTAAATTACCTGCATATAAGTTACTCAGATACAGAAGTTGTTCTGTCAAATAAATGAAATCTTTTTTCCCACACAAATAGGTGTCTACTCATCAAAAATAAATTTTTAGCTTTCCAGAAAGCTCACCTGAAATGTTGCAGGGATGGTTCCATCTTCTGCAGCAAACATTGAATCATAGATTGCCGCTGTTGCAAGGGCTGTCTCTCTCTTTAGTATCTGATTTCATTCATAATTAGCAGAATCGATTAAACAGCAAAATGCAACTTTGCAAAGGATGAATTGTAAAACTAAAAACTTTAACCATCAGAAGTCATACAGTGTTCCTTTGCAGAAGAGCATTACTTTCACCCATTGCACGTAAATGCTCTATCAGCTCCAGGGCTAAAACACAGTCAAAGAGGAAGAGAAAGACACGTGAAAAAAGATCAGTCAAGAAACCATATCATGAGTTTACAGGTTGAAGCTTGAGAGAACATTGACCAAGAGTGAGGACCTAAAGAAAAGAATTGTTAGTTGATCAACCATTTTAAGACTATAATGCAAAAAGATACTATCTTAACCACCTAAACTTTCAGCAGTGGCTAATTAAAAAAACTAGCTAATGACAAAGTTCATCAATATATCTGCTTCAAAATAAGTATGCACAATGTAACCATTCTAGGCACCAGAGTGGTATAATAATGAATTTTTACTTTAAAATTTAAAAACATCATTTAACTTGATAATACAATGCTTCAGGCAGAGCTCGGACTTGGAGAACAAAAATTGCCATCTCTACTCCCCCTTACTTTGGGAGCTAGAAGCGATATCTTCATAGCTTGCCAGTTAGTACGGACTCCAAAAGAGTATGAAACAGAACAGAAATACAAACATCAACACCAACTGAGAACAAAAAATGACTTACAAAGTGACAAGCAGAAACAAAAGCCAGCAACGTGAAAGTAGTATAAGCAACCACTTACCTGCCAATCAGAACAGTGGAAGAACCATTGAGTAAAGAGGCAATTACAAGAACATTGGTGTGAGAAATTTTTAAAAACAGTTTTAAGATTTCATGTAGAGGCTGATGATAAATGATCAATTAACATAAGAAGCCTCATTTTATATTCAGATATTAATCACTTCTTTACTCCAAAAATGTTATGGATAACAAACATCTACTCAAATCATACACGGAAACAGACAGCCTCATTTGGCATGGATCATCTTAAGAGCCTCAGTGAGCAAAGCAACATTTAATATTTGCAAGATAAATCTTCTCACCGTTTTTGTACCTAACTACATATTCGTCAACATCCACAGCAGGAAGTGTGAAACCTGCCCTGGTCAAAAGATTGCCTGCATCACGGACCTGAAAAATAAAATAATTTTTGGTTCATTATGGTCTACTTTGAACCAAATCTTCTGAACTTAAGTGAAGCAATATCCCAGGTGATCATATACAGGCATATATTCTCAATAAATACAATTATGGCAATTCCATGCAAGCATACTTGTGCCATAGGTGAGATACAAGGACTAATTCCCCCTTCACGCTCTAGTTGAGCCAAAGTGCATGCTATTCTCAGCTCCCTAATTACAATTAGAAAGCAACAACATTAATAAATGTGTTTATACCATAGCACTATAGAACTTGAAATAAGGAAGAAAAGGAGAAAAAAGAAAAGAAAACTGAAACGAAAAGGCAATAAAAATAAACAACTTTAAGGTTTCTCCCCCAAGAATGGCCGCTAGAAATAGCCCATCTGGCTTCAGTGCTAGTTTACACTGCCATTAGTTCAGAAGAAGAATAAGTGTCATTTAAATAATAGAGTCAGAATGAGAGAAAATAAGAAGTTTAAAATTAGTAGTTTAATTGGCTATTCCTAGATCATATATTTCTTTCATACGCTTCACCAAATTCTGTCACATACACTATCATATTTGATTCAGATGCTCAAAGAAGTGGATACCTGTATCATGGCCCCTGGTAAATCATTTGTCCAATGGAGTCCCAGGCAACTAATTACTAGATCTAGAGAACTTCAAATGCATATATACAAACTCAGCAACTTAGACCAAAAATACATAGCAACTAAACCTCATAAGAATTAAATGAAAAGTAGGCAAACCTTTCTTTTACAGGCAGGAACTCCTCATCACCAACCACAAAGGATGTCTCCATACTGTTGACCATATTTTGATGAGCATGTCTACATTTGTTAATCATGTCACATGACATGTCCATCATTATAAGCTTCTCAATGGATCCTGAGAATGATGTTATATAGCATTAGCTCCAGACAATGGACAGCTGAAAAGGTCAATCTTCTCCGTTAAATGATATATATATATATATATATATATATATATAGATATAGATATAGACACACACACACACATTTGAGAGAGTGAACATAAGTTAAAGAAATGTTGCAAACAAAGATATCGACACAGATATTGAGCAAGACATTGTTTCTACTTTGTTAAATAGCACTAGTGGTTGAAGGCAGAAGATCTAATTCTAACAAACAATCCACATAATCTCCAAAAGAATATGGCTTTCTCTTTTTATTCAATAAATATAGCTTTCATGTTTAATTAGCATTGAGCTGCCTTTGAACTGAGGAAAAGAAAAGCATTGATTGAGTCACTCCCCTCTAGCATCTTCAATATCACACTAGGCAATACCCAAACACCAGAATCAAACACCTCAATAAAGATGACTCATTCTTAGTTAAAGATACCAACTTTCTTTTAGCTCCTTGTCCAGTAAGCCCATCACCTTCTACAACACTGCTAAGAGCACAGAGAGTTACAGTCGCTCAAATCTTCATATAACAGTTTTGTTCAGTTTTTAACTACTACTGATTCAAATTTTCACTAGAATCAAATGTTTACTGATTATGTCACTAATTCATGCAAATCAATTTTGAAAAGCTTAATGACTAAACTGCAATCAATTCAGAATATACCTACTTAGTAGATAAGTTGTCAATTGTCAAAAAGGAAACTAAAGAATGATAAGAAGATTCATAAGACAACTTCACATTAACTCAACACATTTAATCACAAAAAGCTGCATCAGACTAAACTCTAACCTCGACCACATAATAACCGCTGGATGGCTTCTAAAGAACCTCCCAAGCATAATGTTGTGGGAAATGCTTTCTTACAATCCTACAGAAGGCAAGAACACCCCAAATTGAGAACATGAAATTAAAAACTTTTGAGTAACCCAGATGCTTGAACAATCTTATTCCTTTTCAGGTATGTAATTTTGACATAATTCAAACTTGAAAAGGTCGGTTAAAAGTCCTAAATTTCCAATTAAACCTCAATGAATTGCAGAATGCTAAATGTCAAATCAGATTCTCTCAGAAGGAAAAGAAAAAAGAAAAAAAGAATAGAGAAGCCTATTTTTAGCAGCTTCCACCATCTCTCTTTAAAGTCGTATGAAATTAATAATAAGTTCTATAAACAGGAAACTTGTTCAACTCTGCAGGGGCCAAGAAGCCTCCACATCAAGGGCAAAATGGAAACTTTAAATAAGTTTTAGACAAAAGAGAAGATATCTACCTCCAACCGGTCCAACAAGTTCTCAGCAACGGCATCCACCAACGGATCCTTGGAATTCATCAACCACGCTGCTCTATCACGCTGCCACCAAAAGCTTAGAACAGTCACGCCAAAACTCACAATGCCAATGCCAACATCCTCACACACAAAAGTACAAATAAATTCTCTTGACTCATTTATATCGAGTTATTCAACCAAACCCAAAAATATTATTAAAAGAAAAAAGAAAAAGAAAGCAACTTTGCATTACCCACTGAGAATATTAGGAAAAGAAAGGTAGGTTTTACTTGTTTTCGCTTGAGATCACGGTCGAAAACCTTAACCCTCGAATTTTGCAACCCGTCTCCACCGCTGCCGCCACCGTCTCCGGTGACAGTACAATAAGAGCTGCATGCTGTTAAAGTTTGGGCTCCATTTGTTGCTCTAACTCTCCTTAATATTATTGAAGTTGTTCGATATAGAGTAATGCCTCTCATTCCCTCTTGTCACTGGAGCTCCCTCGAGATTCAAGCTTTATATGTAAATAACATTTATGTGTGTATATATATATAATCAATTACTTTCGTCTATATTTTGAAATAAATAATATGGATGGGGAAAATAAGTCTTCATATTCATTAGGCTAATTTTTAATTTTGAATAAGTCTTCATATTCATTAGGCTAATTTTTAATTTTGAAGACTAAATAGTCTTAGTATACTTCAAGAGGAAAATTTTAAGAAGTTTTGTACCATTTCCACCGATTGGTTAATCGAAAGGGGTAATTGTATTTGGATCCTATGTTTTTTTTTATAAAAAAAAAGTTAAATGATTTGGATCCTATGTTGAAGAAGAATAGCCATAAATAATAGTTTATTTTGTTTTATATGATAAATGAATTAAACCAAATTTATTTGTAGTTATAGTAATTATAAGTTGGTGTATAAAGGAAAAATGTGAAAAAAGTTACAAACTAAAAAAGAAAGAATCGAAGAAGATAATAAACCATAGAGATAATCTTATAAGATTCTCTTATTAAATCATTGTCCTAGTAATAGTATGATCATAATATGGTGATATTGTGAGAGTATGCCCTATCGTCAATTTGATGGTCATAAATTTATGACATTATTAATTAAAGGTATTATTTATCTTTATGTTTTTTTGTTAATTATAATAGGTAACAACTTCAATTATTATCCTCATTTCTCATAATATTTCATATTTATATGCTTAATTTGTCCTTATGGATGCCAAACCACGCTCTGATATCAAAATGTAACACCCTACTCTCGCAAGACATGTGCCCAATATCCTGAGTGATATCTAAATACGTATCCCGTAAGAGTGGCATGTTAGAGCACTCACATCACTAATTTAATCATGGCGTCAACATTTAATACATAAATGTCATAATATTTTAAAACCGAATTTCTCATTTCATTTCATAAAGACTGAATATGTACATTGTAATTTTACAAAATCATCCAAATATGTACATTATCAAAACTAAATACAAAACACGCTAAATACGTGAGGAATTGTACAAAAATTTCTATATAATTCTTCAATCTCAGCTGACCGACCTTTGAGCCATTTCTCTTATCTAAAAATACAAGAACTATGCTTCTTGCAGAGTCTCTCTGTCACTAGTGTCCTCTCTCGGTCCTGAAATTTCAACGTTGCAATTCTGATGAGTTTCGCAAACTCAGTGAGATAACCATCCTCGATGGTTCACTCAATTCATACAACACATCAACACATGTAATCACATAATTCACATCATTTTAGGTATCATCATGTAGTATTACATAGCACTTTGTTCACAATTGTCACGTTCTCATTTAAATACAAGTAAACAATACATTTCAATCATTCAAATTACATAATAAATGTATATGCAATGCTCATGAGACTTATTTCTGATTATTACATTGTTGTGACTGAATGCCTATAACTGTCCCGTATCCATTGTGGATATCAGACTCATTGATAATTGTCCCTTATCTGTTGGGAATATAGGGCTCATTATACATAGTAAGTCTTTAGTTCTTAATCACCTTTTGAGCTTTAAGCTCATTTTCGTTGGCTACTCAGGTCACAACTGTCATTATCTGTTCATGCATTCATGTAATGAAATGCATCACATAAATTCAATCAATCAAAAGTGCTCAATATTACACAGTCATTTCACTATCGCATTTTTGTTCATATTCATCATCGGACCTTGGTTCGACATTCAGCATAAACATTAAGAATAACTTATTTCATCAAATTCACATACAAGGAGCACTTTCAATATCTCATTCATGCATTAAACGCCTCGGACATTCAATGTCCGGAATTAACACAATCAAATTCACATTCATTAGATAATTTAGAACATAATTTAAAACAAACAATCAATTAAATGAGACCGTCTAGGTTACTCATAGGCTGCTCCAAAAAGCTATTGCCTCGAAGTCCGGACAACGTCTGGATGTGGTCGCTTAAATCACTCTTCTATATCATGAAATATACATTTACACATATCACAAATTTGCACAATTTTATAAGTACTCATTTATGTGCATATGTGTATATGGATCATCTACTATGCATGCTCAATGACAATCCCGAGTATATTTCCATTATTCTCATCACATAATCATTCAGATATCAAAACTCTCATAAGTATAATTTGAACTTAGGTTTACACCTCATTAAAACAAATTGAATCTAAGTTCATAACTTAATTGATCATTCCAGCTTTTTTTTTAAAAAAAAATTTCGGGTCAATTTTCCATAATCATTTTGATGAGGAAAATGAAGTATTTAGGAATTTCCTTCTTCTAAAAAAATGTTTCCATATGTCTTAAGTTTCTAATGACACTAATTTCTCATAATTTGGCTCAATAATTAGCAAGTTATACACAAAATATTTCGGACTATACTCAAACTGCAACAGTACTCCGTACTCAACTTTAAGCCAAATTTTATAATTCTTAAGGACAAAATTAAAATTAAATTTCTTCAGAAAATTTGTAGCTATATGTCTCTAGTTTAATATAAATCAAAAACCATCTCATTTAGATATCTACAGATCAAAATATGGCCAACATTCCAATGTTTATTCAGTGAAAACACTCCATTTAATAATATTCCAACACACTTCATCATTTTTGTCTAAAACTCTTCAGTCAATCCTTTCCTAATGAATTCAGATGGCCATGAATTTTTTTGGAGAGAAGAAACAATGTTTGAAGAGTTTGTGGTTCAAATTTCAAGTCATTTTGAAGTCGGGAGAAGAAGTTATGGGCAAAGAAATGAAGGATATTCAAAATTGTCACAACTCTCTACACTCGCACGGTCGCAATTGTGTACTTCAAAATGCTTCCTCATTGTCATGATCATGCACCAGATAACTCTTCATTCTGACAATTGTGCTTATGCATGATCATGTAATTCCTAACTTCTCATATTGGTCACGATCGTGCTTCTGCATGATCATGTGGCTCCATGCGACTCCACAGAAAGTTCCAAACTGCAGATTTTTGTCTCTTCTTCCTCTCTTTTGCTAAATCCAACATTTCTAACTTATATCTATTATTTTCTCTTCATTTTGACTTCCATTGAGCTTAACTCATTGACAAAAAATCAAAATATATGATTAATCACAACATCAAAAACTGAACTGTTCATTTACACATATTCAACACGCATTCCTCACATTTTCTGCATTTTTCATCTTCCTCAATACCTTCATTTCATCTCTAACTTCTCATTTTAATTTTTTTCCATATCAGGACATCACGTACATCTTTTTCCTTAACTCTAAACTCATTTTAGTTCATTCCTAAAACACCAAACAAGATTTACGCAAACACAGTGAAAACAGAGCATACACATATCACCTTTCATGATTTTTTTGCACTCTTTTATACACGCTTTGAATGATCTTTCTAACTCAAAAATCACTTCAACATCTTATGAAATATTGATCATCAAATATGCAAAAGCAAGACATAAAGTACACCCAAAATCCTCACTCACATTTCAGCAAATATACATCCTTATATTATAAACACTTAACTGTTAACTAACGTGAAGCACGTTTCATCTTACATATCATGAAGAACCATACGATACTTGTTTAAAACTCCAAATTCTTCAAAATCACGTGATTGCTTTCTAATATAACACAATCATCAACAATTGAAGGTTGTTAGGTTAGGTATTTCAGTGATAGTAAAGAAGGTAACAAAAAGAAAAAAAACAAGTGAAAAATGAGAGCAAGGCTTGCGTTGTGAGGATGAGAGAATTTCTGGAAGTAAAGAAACTTACAGAAGATGAAGAAAGTCACGAAGAAGAAGAAGAAAACAAGATCAAACAATTAATTTGGTCTTTCTAGTATATTCGTGAAATCAATACTAGGTTTGGTAAGTGACACTTGTCACTTGTCCAAGTTCTATGAGTTAAACTAGGTTCTCTTATTTAACTAGTCCAATCATCTCTAATGTTTACTCTAATTGTCTCCAAATTTTCAATAACACTTGTCAATAAATCCCAAGGTCATTCATAAAATTTTCCATTGTCATTTGATTCTTATTTCTACTATTATTCATCAATTGACTTGCCACTTGACATTTTTCCTAGTCTAAAAATACTTATAATTTTGTAAATTTTCTAAAATTCACTAAAAATTTTAAATCAGTAAGTACACTCTCTAAATCAATTTTCAACACATAAAATCACAATTCTCAATATAATCACATATACAAATCAATTATACCTGGAAATGTCAATGAATGCATGTACAATCATTTTAATGTGCAAAAATCTATATTCATGTATGTGTGTATGCTATATTATGCATGAGTATGAAATGCACTTTTTGACTTCTCAATAAACTCTCGTATACACTGTCCTAGGGTTCTAGCCCCTAATATGGGATAATGGGATGTTACAATTCTCCCCTCCTAAAAAAATTTCGTCCTCGAAATTCTTACCTGATTGTTTGAATAGGTGGGGATATTGTCTCCTCATGTATTCCTCTATTTCCCAAGTTGCTTCCTCAGTCAAGTGATTCCTCCAAAGGACTTTCACCAATGGAATTACTCGATTCCTCAACTTTTTTGTCCAATAACCCACTATCTTGATCGGCTCCTCAACATAACTTAGGTTACTAGCAACTTCAATCTTTTGAACCGGTAACATATGCATCGGATCATATCGGTATCTTCTGGGCACACTAACATGAAATACATTATGTTACTGAGACATCTCATTTGGTAAGGCTAATTTGTATACCAAAGGTCCTATCCTCTCAATGATCTCATAATGACCAATGTACCTAGGGCTCAGCTTGCCCTTTTTGCCAAACCTCAACACTCCTCGCCAAGGTGATATTCTTAGAAACATTCTATCTCCTACACTATATTCCATATCCCTTCAATGCTGATCCACATTGCTCTTTTGTTTATCTTTAGCCACTTTAATTCGACTTCGAATCAGTTTCACCTTATCCACAGTATCTTGTATCAATTCTGGGCCTTCAACCATCTTCAAGCCCTCTTCATCCCAATATAGAGGCAATTGACATTTTCTACCATACAATGCCTCATATGGTGCCATTCCAATATTACTGTGATAATGGTTGTTGTAAGCAAATTCAATTAATGTTATATACTGATCCCATGCTCCTTGAAACTCCAACACACATGCCCTGAGCATATCCTCAACAGTCTTGATTGTTCTCTCACTCTGTCCATTTGTTTGAGGATGAAATGTAGTACTAAAATTTAACTTTGTGACCATAGCTGACTATAAGCTCTTCCAAAATTTCGAAGTAAATCTGGGATCCCTGTCCAAGATAATAGACACCGAAACCCCATGCAATCTCACTACTTCATTCACATATCTTCGAGTTAACTGGTCTAGTGAGTTATTCTCTCTTACTAGTAAGAAATGGGCCGACTTATTCAATCGGTCCACCACAACCCATATAGCATCGTTCTGCCTCTGAGTTTTTGGCAATCCCATAATGAAATCTATGGTAATCAATTCTCATTTCCGCTCCAGAATAGGCAACGAATGTAACTTTCCAACTTGAGCCTGATGCTCAGCCTTAATCTGCTGGCATGTTAAACACTTAGAAACATATTTCCTACTTGCTTCTTCATTCTAAGCCACCAGAAATGTTGCTTCAGCGTGTTATACATCTTGGTGGTACTAGGATGCATAGCATAAGCGGCCATATGAGCTTCCTATAGAATTTCCTTTCTCAATTCATCCACATTACGCACACACAGCCTTTGCTTTAGCCACAGTGTCTCATCTCTCAGTTCAAACTCAGAATCCAGATTTATTTTCAATCTCTCAATAAGCTTGACCATATCGGGATCTTTACTCTGTACCTTTCTGATTCTGTCATGCAACATCGGCCTCAGCTTCAAAGTACCAATTAGCGCCTCATTATGCTCTAGATTCATCTCCACATTTAGAGCTCTCAACTAAATTAAGCTTGATAGCCTCGATAACTAAATCTGAGCTACACTACTATTCGACTTTCTACTCCCAGCATTATCCACTACATTAGCTTTTCCCGGATGATATTCAATCGTACAATCATAGTCATTTAACAACTCTATCCATCTCCTCTGTCTCATATTTAATTCTTTCTAACTAAATAGATACCTCAAACTCTTATGATCATTGTATATCTAGAATGTCTCGCCATATAGATAATGTCTACATATCTTTAGAGTAAAAACAACTGTGCAGTAAGCTTTAAATCATGTACTGAATAATTAATCTCATGAGACCTTAGTTGTCTCGATACGTAGGTTATCACCTTGCCATACTGCATCAACACACATCCTAATCCTTGATGCGAAGCATCACTATATACTATATATCCTCCAGTTCTTGATGGAATAGTTAACACCAATGCTGTAAGCAACCGATGCTTCAATTCCTCAAAACTCTTTTGACAGTCATCATTCCATTTGAATGCTACATTCTTCCTTAGAAGTTTAGTCAGAGGGGTTGAGATCAATGAGAACCCCTCGAAAAACCTCCGGTAATATCCGACCAATCCTAGGAAACTCTGGATTTATGATACATTCTTCGTAGCTTCCCACTTCATCATTGTCCCTACCTTCTTTGGATCCACTTGTATGCCTTGTCCAAATACTATATGACCCAGAAATACTACCTGATCTAGCTAAAATTCACACTTACTGAATTTAGCATACAGTTGTTTCTCTCTCATAATCTGTAAGATCACTCTCAAATGCTCAGCATGTCTTTCTCTGCTCTTTGAATACACTAGGATGTCATCAACAAACACAATTACAAATCGATTTAGGTAGGGCTGAAATACCTTATTCATCAAAGACATAAATGTAGCTAGGGCATTAGTTAACCCAAACGGTATCACTAAGAACTCAAAGTTCCCATATCTACTCCTAAACGCACATTTCGATACATCAACCTCTGCTATCTTCAATTGATAGTACCCAGATCTCAAGTCCAACTTAGTGAACACCTGAGCTCCCTGCAACTGATCAAACAAATCATCAATTCTAGGCAACGAGTACTTTTTCTTCACTGTTACCTGATTCAGTCGCCTATAATCGTTGCATAGTCTTAAAGTTTCATCTTTCTTCTTCACAAATGATACTGGAGCTCCCCAAGGTGAAACACTGGGTCTAATGAAACCCTTTTCTGTCAACTCTTATAATTGAGCCTTCAACTCCTTTAGTTCTATGGGTGTCATCCTATATGGTGGAATAGATATAGGAGCAGTACCTGGAACCAAATCAATTGTGAACTCTGTTTCTTGATCTGGAGGTAAGCCAGATAACTCATTGGGAAACGCATCCAGGAATTCCTTAACAACAAGAATGTCCTATACAATCTGCTTAGCTAAAGTATCAATAACGTGGGCTAGATAAGCCTCACATCTCCCTTTCATCAACCTCAAAGCACTCATGAATGGAATCAGCCTGGCTAGCACTATTTGACTAACACCCCAAAAAACTGCTCTCGGCTAATTAGGGGATTCTAATATCACCTCCTTAGTGTAGCAGTTTATGATAACCCTATGAGCGGTGAGCCAATTTATACCTAGGATAATATCTATCTCCCTTAATTGTAGTATGATCAGGTCTGCCTCCAATTCTGCCTGATCAATTCTAATCAAGCACTCCTTGCAGACTTCTCTTATTACTATAGTACTATCAATCGGAGTATTCACCTCTAATCCATGCTTCAATAACTCTCTATCACAATGCAACCTAGATGCCAAATGCGATGCGATATAAAAGAATGCATAGATCTAGGATTTAGCAATGCAAATGCTTCAAAAGGAAAAATAAGTAACACACTTGTAACGACATCCAGAGAATCCTAAGCTTCTTATCTGGTCATGGCATAAACTCTAGTCTGAGACTGCGATTGGTTGCTCCGCACCTTAGTCCTGATAGTAGAACTCTTAGAGCTTACTCTGCCTTTACCACGACCTCTTTTTCCAGACCCACTAGCTCGGCTCTGCTAGACAGTAGCTTCACTCACTGATCCCCTTCTTATACCAGACTGGGCTCCGATAACGACAGGACAATCTATGATCTGATTATCAAAAGAGCTGCATTTAAGGTAAGCTCTAGACAATCTCTAGCACTTACCATTGTACTTCTTCCCACAGTGCTCATAAGTGGGTAACTGACTCGCTACTACTCCTCTTCCACTGCTAAACTGCATAAAACTATCCATTTGAGCTTATTATCTGTTCTTTGCTTTACCATGTTTAACTTAACCTTTTCTTAATTGATTTATCTTTCTAAACCTTATCATGGTTAGTAGAGCATACTTGTTGAGTTAAACTTGTGAAGGTTGCACATATAAGAATATCAGTGGTATATGACTTGTATTATACTTGTTGTCAATGGGGAAGGAATCGAGAAAAAAAACGAAAAAGTTTGAGGCCAAGAAGAGAAAAGAAAGAAAAGGATTCCCCATGTGCTTGATTGATAAATG
>JAOQMQ010000007.1:1121345-1132329 GCA_027563845.1 Erythroxylum subrotundum | reverse complement strand
GCTCAAAGTGCAAATTGGACAAGCAAGCTATGGAATTGAAACAACTTCAAGGAATTTTTACACATTTAGCAAATACCGGAACGATTCCTGGCATATTACTTAATATGTCTTCACGAGGTACTCCAACTAACAATGTAAGTATAATTGATAATTTATTATTGTATTATAATATTTTATTATTAAATTAATAAATTAATATTTTATATTCTAATTAAATTTTTTGTTTGCTTTGCGGGATACTAATCCGTAGTTGCCTTGATTCATGTCTTCAATGTAGTGGGCTTTGAAGGACAATCTCTAAGGCTTTGAGTTTTATTATTTGCTTTGAGTTTTATGTTTGGCGGACAAAGAAATTTTAATTTTAGTGCTTAATTTTGTTTCTTATGTAGGAATACTATGAGTTTCAAAATAATTGTTATATTCAAAATTTTATTTATGGCAATAGTGAACATAGTAGTGTATGATATAAATTTTAAATTTTTGATGAAAATTTATTAACATCATTAATAAAAGTATTAGTGGTTATATTTTTCTTACTAATAATAATAATACATGTGACAACATAATTTGCCTCTATCAAATGATAATAATAATGACAAAATATCTTTCACATATAAGACTTACTTGAGTGATATATTCTTGTCACAATTTTTTATAATTTTAATGTGAAAAATTTTGTCACAATATAATAGTGTTTGTGAAGTTTTCGATGTATTACTATTAATATTTGTGACGTTTTTAATGTATCACTATTAATGTCTTTTTTGTCGACACTATCGTCTCAAATGAGTAATGTTATTGTGACTATACAATTTTGTCACTTACACAAACGATTTTAGTGACAAAAACAGTGGTCACAAAAATCATAAGTAATTGTGACAACTTTTTAAATATTAAGTAATTGTGACAACTTTTTAAATATAGCCACTATTTCATTTGTAACGGAGATATTTGTGACGACAAGTGACCATTTAAAAAATCGTCATAGAAATTAATAGTGACTAAACTTCATGCTTTTAGTGACAACTTTAGCTTCCACTAAATGTCCAATTTCTTGTATTGAGACTTATTGCAATTACACCTTATTTTTATTAATTTTATTACCGTCGCTTACTATTCGAAGATTGAGATATATAATGTCAAAGATTAAAGGCAACTACGTACTTGAAAATTTTGATAGAGCATAATATTTAGTATAATTTATCCTTTTTCATTTACAATGTCAAATTGTCTAAGTACCTATACCCCAATCCCACCCCTTGAGGATTCCTTACAATAAATCAAGCTCCAAAAGTTACGAGGACAAATTTATTTTAGCGTAGATTTCGCTTATTAACTACCTAGAGGCCATGATGATATATGATAATGGGATCTCATTATTGTATCTTCTGTTCGCCACATAACAATTCTCAATATTCAGTAGCTACCGAGCAAGATGTAGCTTGAATGGTCAACTACCTACAATAAGACTTTCGAAATCATTTCTTGGAGAACTAGATAACATTATTCCAATGAGAAACTATCTGTAATATGTTACTATCGACTGACAAGCGTGCTGGCCGAAGTCGTTACCAAACAGGATAGAGCTACTTCTTGTTTTCTAGTTTTTGGTGTACACGAGATCTTTTTTCGTCAGACGAAAACGTTGATCTCTTTGTTTGTCAATATTTGGTGATAGATATGAGAATGCTCTCCCAGCCAAATTGGGTACTATACGGATGGATTATGTAATCATTAGATTGCATTTTCCAGTGTTTAATTTGGTATCTTTCGTTTAAAAAATAATGTGTATGTCATCATAAGTTTAGAAGGTTTAGTATATTTATGACGATGCCTAACTTTGAACTAGTTCTTCTTCAACCATTAAGTGACTGAACCAGGCATAAAGTAGATGTAGGATAGAGCTTGAACTCTCAGAAAATTTACAACAAAGGGGAATCTAAAAAGAGAAATGTCTATCTATTGTTGAAGACTGATTCAAAGCTGTTAAACCTATCTAAAAAGATTATGTAGAAGATTATGGGTTAGTTAGCGAGTGAACTGTTGATGGAGATTTTTTAGCTGATTTATTTCCTAAGTTTTCTATTAAGTTGTTTGCTAGTAGTGTTTGGTTTGTAAGCCTTTATAAGGCCAAGTTTTGTTTTCAATAAAGATACGAAGCATTCACATATCATCTTTGTTTTCTTGCTCTGCTAAACACCTACATTGTGGTATCAGAGCCAGGTTGTAACCTAGGCTTCTAATTTATATTATTCAGCAAGATGGCTTCGAGCAATCAGTAGCAACAGTTAGTGTCTCCCAGCCGCAAATCGCTCTCTTTAAAAGTGACTCCTATGAATTTTGGAGCATCAAAATGAAAACACTCTTCAAATCTCAAGATCTGTGGGATCTTGTGGAGAACGGGGGTCAAAGAATCATCTTTAGAGGAGACAGTAACAAAAGAAAATCAGAAGAAGGATGCAAAGGCATTGTTCTTTATTCAACAGGCAGTTGATGACACAATTTTTTCCAGAATTGCAGTAGCAACCATAGCAAAGGAAGCATGGACAACTCTCAAAACAGAATATCAAGGCTCAGCCAAGGTGATAACAGTAAAGTTGCAGTTTCTCATAAGGGATCTTGAGACAGCAAGCATGAAAAACTCAGAGTCTATGCAAGAGTATCTTGCAAGGATCTCATCTATTGTCAGTCAAATGAGATCCTATGGTGAACAAGTGGTAGATAGCAATGTTGTTGCAAAAATATTGAGAAGTTTGGTGCCTAAATTCGACCATATAGTAGCAGCTATAGAGGAATCAAAGGATCTCTCCACATTTTCAGTAGATGAGCTCATGGGATCCTTGCAAACGCAAGAGGCAAGGATCAATAGGAGCACTGCCAAAGAAGAGGAGCATGCTTTTCAAACTCAAGGGGAGTCTGCAAGATTCCCACTAAGACGTGGTAGAGGAAGAGGAGCATTTAGAGGAAGAGGACGCGATCGAATGAGTGGTGTGCAGTGCACATACTGCAAGAAGTTTGGACATCATGTAGATGATTGTTGGAGCAAGGATAAGCAAGCACAGTATACTGAAAAGGAAGAAGAGTATCTTCTCATGACTTATGTAAGTCCTCTAGAAAATTCAAAAGAAATTTGGTATCTTGACAGTGCATGCTCAAATCACTTGACAGGTGATAAATCAAAGTTCAAAGAGCTAAATGAATCTCAGAAATCCCAGGTCATATTAGGAGATGACAAACAGGTCCAAATTGAAGGAAAAGGCACTGTTGCCATCAATATTCAAGGAAAAGAGAAAATGATACAAAATGTTCACTATGCTCCAAGGTTAGCTCACAATTTAATTAGTGTAGGACAACCAGTAGAATCTGGTTTTTCTGTTGTGTTCGAGAAAAATGCTTGCACTGTTAAGAAACACACAGGTGAAATACTGCTGCAATCCAAGATGAGTGAGAATAAGATGTTTCCTCTGAATTTTTCGTGTAAGGAAACACATGTGATGATGAGCTACAAGCAGAATGACTCTGAAATCTGGCATTTGAGTTATGGTCATCTGAACATCAAAGGTCTACAACTTCTTGCAAATAAAGTAATGGTAAAGGGTTTACCTGCAGTCAAAGAGCTGGAGCATATATGCGATGGATGTGCACTAGGGAAGCATACAAGGAAGTCCTTTCCAGTAGGACAATCAAAGAGAGTAGCAAAGAAACTAGAATTGGTCCATGCTGACATTTGTGGACTTATGAAGACAGATTCACATGCTGGTAGTAAGTATTTTTTGCTCTTTATTGATGATTTGTCAAGAATGTGTTGGGTTTATTTTCTCACCTACAAATCTGAAGCATTTGAGTGTTTTAAGAAGTTCAAAGCACTTAAAGAAAAGAAAAGCAATGAAAAGCTCAAGACATTAAGGACTGACAGAGGAGGAGAATTTTGTTCTATAGAGTTCAACAGTTTTTGTGAAGAACAAAGGATTAAAAGGGATCTTACTGCTCCTTATACGCCAGAGCAAAATGACATAGCTGAGCGCAAGAACAGGACTGTATTTGAAATGGCTAGGTCTATGATCAAAGCAAAAAATCTTACAGATAACTACTGGGCAGAGGCAGTGGCTATTGCAGTATACTTGCTCAATCTTTCTCCTACAAAAGCTGTATGGAACAAGACACCATTTGAAGCCTGGTATAATTTTAATCCTTCAGTTGGTCATCTTTGAATTTTTGGTTCATTGTGCTATGCTTTGGTAAATTCTCATAGGCATAAACTTGAATCGAAGACAAAGAAATACATCTTTGTTGGCTATAGCTACAATTCGAAGGCATATAGACTGTTTGATCCAGACAAGAAGAAAATAATGGTGAGTAGGAATGTGCAATTTGATGAAAAGTTCAAATATGAGGAAGCAGATAATAAGCAAATCCCAGTCTAGGATGCATCTCAAGAGGATCTGCTGGAGACTGTTTATGAAGAAATCAAAGATCATCTAGAAGTCAGTGATGGATCTCAGTCTCCACAAATTGATACACCACACAGTGAGGAAGAGGCACCTTAGGTGCGCAGAAGTAAGCGTGGCTTCATTCCTAAGAAGAAGTATGCGATTGAAGGACATGATGATAGCTGCACCTTTGCAACGTTTGTAGAAAATCCAATATATGTAGAAGCTGCATTAGAGAGTGAAGTTTGAAAAAAAAGCAATGAAAGAGGAGCTGATGGCAATTGAAAGAAATCAGACCTGGAAATTAACAGAGTTACCTGATGGAAAGAAGGCAATAAGCTTGAAGTGGATATTCAAGACAAAGTACCATTCTGATGGCAGTATGCAAAAGCACAAAGCGAGATTAGTAGCTCGAGGATACGTATAAGAGCAAGGAGTAGATTTTGACGAGTCATTCTCACCTGTAGCAAAGTTTGAAACTATAAGGTTGATTCTTACATTAGCTGCACAATCACAATGGACTATTTTTCAGTTTAATGTTAAATCTACATTTCTTAATGGAGATTTGAAAGAATAAGTGTATGTGGGGTAGCCTGATGGTTTTGTGATTACAGCAGAAGAGGACAAAGTTTATAGATTAAACAAAGCATTATATGGTTTAAAACAGGCTCCTCGGGCATGGTATAGCAAGATTGATGAATTCTTTCATCAGAATGGATTTAAGAGAAGTTTGAATGAGCCAACCTTATATGTAAAAAGGCAAGGGATTGAAGATGTTATCATGGTGAGTTTATATGTTGATGACATGATATATACAGGATCATCTTTGAAGTTGATTACAGAATTTAAAGAGGTCATGAAGAGCAAGTTTGAGATGACAGATATGGGAAGACTCAGTTATTTCATAGGCTTAGAAGTTAAGCAATCTAAAGAAGGTATATTCTTGTCACAATAGAAGTATGCTGTTGATTTTTTGAAGCAGTTTGGTATGATGAATTGCAAAGTTACAGCAACTCCAATGAACGTGAATGAAAAGCTGGTTGCAGATGATGGTACAGGGATGGCAGATGCAAGAAAGTACAGAAGCCTAGTTGGGAAACTCATTTATCTCACACACACACGTCCAGATTTGGCATTTGCTGTTGGATTGATCTCAAGGTTTATGCACAATCCAATAAAGCAGCATTTTGGAGCAACAAAAATGATACTTCAGTATGTAGCTGGGACCAAAGAACTTGGAATCTGGTATTTGAAGGCAAGTGAATTTGTATTGGTTAGATATTCTGATAGTGAATGGGTAGGATCGCTAGATGACAGGAAAAGCACATCAGGAAATTGTTTTGTGCTAGAATCAGGAGCAATTACTTGGGAATCTAAGAAGCAACAAAGTGTGGTATTATCTTCAACAGAGGCTGAGTACGTTGCAACTACTACAGCTGCCTGTCAAGCAGTGTGGTTAAGTAGACTTCTTAATGACTTGAACCAGAAGCAACAGCAGGCCACTCAAATTTTCTGTGACAATGCTTCAGTTGTGGCTATGACCAGAAATCCAGTGATGCATAGTAGAACAAAAGCATATAGAGATCAAGCATCATTTTATTCGAGAGCTTGTTGTTGAAGAAAAAATCAAGGTGGAATTCTGCAAGTCTTCTAATCAGCTAGCATACATGTTTACAAAAGCTTTACCACGGACAAAATTTGAAGAATTAAGGGACCGTTTGCTTATTACTAGCTTCGAATCAAGAGGGAGTGTTGAAGACTGATTCATAGCTGTTAAACCTATCTGAAAAGATTATGGAGAAGATTATGGGTTAGTTAGCAAGTGAACTGTTGATGGAGATTTTTTAGCTAATTTATTTCCTAAGTTTTCTATTAAGTTTTTAGCTAGTAATGTTTGGTTTGTAAGCCTTTATAAGGCCAAGTTCTGTTTTCAATAAAGATACGAAGCATTCACATATCATCTTAGTTTTCTTACTCTGCTAAACACCTACATATATCATGAACTTTTCTGGGATTTATTGATTCAAATAAACATTATAGTCTTTCCTTTTTCTAAAACCAGAACAGTTTATCCCGCTCGATATTCAAATATGTGATATTGATGAACGAAACGAAACCATTATCGCTATCAAGCATATGTGTCGTGATATATATATAGATAGATATAAAATCAACATTGACTGAAGTTTCTTATTTTAGACAACTACTTATTTGCTAATTCTTAATGAAAATTTACATATTTCTAATATTATCATCTTCCAGAATAAGATTTCATTTTCAATCACATGTTCTAATATATTGAAGAGCAGTCTGTATAACCAACATTTATACGTGTTTAATGAGTTTCGTCAATGAACACATCCGTAAAAGGGAAAGAAGGAAATATGCTAAGCACACAATATACCATCTTAGTTGAATTATTGGATTTTCTACAAATTGGTGTATAGACGTTATTGTCAAGCATTAATGTTCTCAGTCAAATTTGACGATCTTAATTGGAATGCATATTTCAATCATTATACGTATTAAAAAATGTGAACCAATATGACTATACTATTGAATTTTTAATATGGGCAGAGTGTATAGTTCACTATCAAGAATTAGGCTTAGGTCAACTATTGTTTAAATAACTAGAACTAGTTATTTGGATAGTTAACCCTTACCACTTATAAACCCTTTAACATTTTCATGTCTAGTCAATATACGCAGTGGTAATCGGACCGAGCCGCTGGGACTGGACATCCAGACGGACAACCAGGAAATTAATAATCCGGACCAAACTTGCTCTGATACCATATTGAATTTTGATATGGGCAGAGTGTAGAGTCCATGATAACTTGCATTTTTGTCACGTTAATTTTTTGTGTTTTATGTTCTTTTGGTGGGTTTTTGTGATGCGTTGCTTGTGTTTTTATGGTAATTCGTGTCTTTGTTTGTTTTAGGGGACGAAACACAAAGTGATGCAATTTGAAGTGGAAGCTGGAGACATTTTAATCATTAATTAGCTACAGCAGCCAAGTGGGAGGCGTCGAAAAACCAACTAGGAAAGGAGAGCAACAGGTGGCATTTCAATTAAAATCATGCAAGAGAGTCATGCAACATGGACGAGAGATACAGAGAGGAGGTCACGCAATATACAAGCACAGTGAGAGGTTATTAATTGTCTAAGGAATCACGAAGCACATAGGAATAAACGGCGCAAGCAAGGTTCCAATCAGCAATCGGCGTGGACTTGGAGGGTGGGTTTTTAATTGACCCAATATATAGGAGGCATCGTCCAACAGCAAATCAAGCAAGGTTTAATCATAAAGCAAACGTAAGAGATGCAAATCATGGAGAAGAGAGCCAGCTGCACAATAAATACATGAGAAATAATTAAGAAAGGGAGAGCCAAGTGGGCGAGCCCATCCACGCTACAAGCAGAAGAAAATCACGCAGAAGGTAACAAAGACAAGTGGGCCCTCTGGGCCCACTTCATTTAATTAGAAGACACAAAACCTAGAGTGACTAAGGGGACGGCAGCTTTTGAAAGGATGAACAGAGACATTAAAAGAGAGAAGCACATAAGGTTGACGGCAGCTTGAGCTTTTGGGGGTAATAAATCAAAGATTGCAGCAGCTGGGGGTTTTAGAAGGAATCAATTTTATTATTTCAAGGAGACAACAGTGACCAGAGAAGAGATTGTGGCGGTAGCTTTTGGCACCTAAGGATTTTGACATTGGAGAACAGGAGATAGTGGACGATAGTGGGCAGCGTCGAAGAGGATAGCGTGATCTAGGATTTTACATAAGGTTTAATTACGTTTTTAATTTTGTCAATTTCAGTTATAGCATTATAGAGACTAGCATTATGTGTGGCTAAATTTTTAATCTAGTCATGGTACTTTACGTTTGATGCATGTAGTTCGTGAGACTCTCATGGTTTAATTGTTTTCGTTAATTTCGGATGTTTATTTAATCTCCGTGCTTGATCGATTTATTATTGTTGAGTTTGTTAATTAATGTGGCCAGTTAATTAATTCACTTGATGATAAACTGCCGAATAGGTTAGTTAATCCGTGATTGATGTCTATCAAAGTGGCGAATTAATTTCAATTAAGAAGTTAATGAGATTAAATAATTTAGTCTAAATAGATTGCGGCTGTTCCGATTCTGTTGGCTAAGACGAGGGTCCATTAGAATATATTGCTGCCATAGATTATATTCTGCGGAGCTTTACTCGGGAATAGTCTAATTGGTTAGGGTAATAATCTGCGGAGCTTTACTCGGGGTTATCGAATAATTACGAATGGATTGGTAGATTTGTGTTGTTCACTATCTGCTATAACTTTGTCCATAAGAACGAACGAAATTTATATTTTTGAGTCTATGATCGAATTATGGTATCGAGCTTGGCTAGGTTTTTCTCTATATTGCTTTCAATCTTTAATTTTAATTTCCTTCGACGTGATTTCGTGTTCTAAAATCAATCATTCCCATATCTAATTATTTTCATTATTATTTTTATTTTTCTTTTGTTTTTTTCGCACAAATAGATAATTACTTCATTGGTCTCTGTGGTTCGACCCTATTCACCACTTTACTCGCTTAAGTGTTCTAGAGTAGGAATTTATTTTTGCTGGTTTGACACGCCATCAAATTTTGGCGCCGTTGCCGGGGACCGGTGCTTAAGTTTTTTTTTTGTTTGTGTTGCTAATCATTTTTTTTCTTTTTTTCTAGTTGTTTGCATGCGACATTGTGTTTTTGCAGGTGATTTATTGTTTGATCCGGAGATAGAGTAGACCACGAAACAACTCAGAAAAGCTACTAAATTACATAAAAGACAAGCTTCTACTTTTGGGAAACCGGTGTTTTAGTTTTTGTTTATGATTTAATTGGTGTTTTATATATATTTTTTCGTGATTAATTTCTTTTCTGCTATTTGGTGATCTTTTCATTTTTTATTTTTGCGTAAAAAAAGGAAAAAAATTTGATATGGACGGAAGTAATTTCTTTTATAATTCATATTCTCATTCCTATAACAATGTTTGGACTGATCAACCTAACTTTTGTTATGGATGGAATAATCAGCAGAATTACTTCCATGATAGTTTGTAGGACGCAGAACAATTCTCGTACAGACCAGAAGTTTCCTATCACAACTCCGGTCCATCTCTGAAGGAGTTAATGTTGCAGTTGCAGGAGAGTACTTTACAATTACAGAAGGATTGTGGGCAATTTCCAAAAGACACATGTTACAGCGCCCAAGATCCGGAGAGCCAACATAATTCAGGTACATCTTTAGAAAAAATGGTTAACAAACGTGTTGCTAACACTTTGCAATTGTAACAGGATATTCAACGAATCAAAGCAATCCAACATAGCACGGATTACCTAATAGGTCAGATGACAATGCATCTTGATCACCTAGAATCGCAAAGCGAAGAGGAGCAATCGTATCAACCCGAGGTGTACCCAATTGAAGTCTGCGCTGAAAATTTGCAACGTGATGAGGAGCTTGAGAATTTTGAGGTCAATCCTCAACGAATTGTTTGTGCCGAAGAAGTTGAGAAGGAGCTCGAAGCCGAAAAGAACACATCTTTTAGCTCGGAGGTAAGTACTCGGAGGTAGGTACTAAGTCCGTAATTATTTTTGAAACTAACTCTTTACCTTTACATAACAGATTAGAGGAATTAAATGATGAAGAAAAAGGTGAGGAGATGTTCGAATTATTTCCGAAGTGGATGGACTCGGACGGGATTGAGAAGCTGAGGATAGGGAAGACACTAAAGGAGGATGATGATCGACTAAGGCCCTATCCAGAACTACCTCACGTGGAAGAGCCGCATGTAATTTCCGAAGATCACAATTTTGTCACGTGAGGAGAAAAAGGAGTTGAGCCAGCGACCCTAAACCAAGGCGCTTCTTGGGAGGCAACCCAAGGTTTACTTTCATTTTGTTCTTCGCAATTTAATTTTTAGTTGTTCAGAATTCTGTCAGGTTCCTGTTTTTCGACATTTTCTTTTTTAATTTTCTTCCAATATTTTGTGCTGTTGTTGGATGTCACTTGGTAGCAAGGTTTTTATTGTTTTGCAGGATAATATGGGTGCATCACCTCGCAGCTCCACCATCACCTTAGCGCATCACCTTAGAGAAGCTTTCTCTCACTCTTTCCTTTTATTTTACTGTTCTTGTCTTTCATTTGCTAACATTGAGGACAATGTTTCGTCTAAAGTGTGGGGGAAGGATTTAGGCTAAATTTTGCATAAAATTTTCAAGTTTTAGTGGGTGAATGGTTCAGATTTTTCTTGGTTTTTGTGCTTCAAAGTACCACACCTTTGCTCTTGCTTGAACTTGAAGATTTTCACTTATACTTGCATGTTTTATTTCAAAAATCCATAAAAATTGAAAAACTTTTGAAAAAAAAAGAAGAAAAGATTTTCCATTTTTTTGCATACTTTAGCACCTTAAGTGTCTAGTTTTGTCTTTTGATCTCCCGATGATTGATAAGAATATGAGTATTATAGGTGAGAGTTAATCTGTGATTTTTGAATCATGAACTTGATGAATGTGTTT
>JAOQMQ010000007.1:1066021-1085754 GCA_027563845.1 Erythroxylum subrotundum | reverse complement strand
GTTTTGATCCATGGTCTGTGCGATTCTGACTGTAAGATGCCTGCAAAACAGATAACGGCGGGCCGGGAATTGTTTCCTGGGAGGCCCCTCCGACGCTCAAGTCAGTATTTGTGAGAGGTTTCGATAGCTGAAAGTACGGGAGAGCAACTAGGGTTACAGTCTCATACCTGAATCACGGTAGAATAGTACCTTATATTTGTCGTGGATGCTAGGTTTACGTAGATCTTCATGTTTGCATGAGAATCTAATACCTGATGGGCCGATCGGGCCGTAGGTGTATTAAGATGGGCCTGGGCCTGGCACAGCCGACCCAACCAGGTATAAACGGATATTATTTCTTAAAGGGAATTTAAATGGTGGTATCCATCCCTTGGTATAACAACTAAATGATTGTTACTAATTCTATAAATAGTTTTGTGCTGTTGAACTTTACAATGTCACTACTTATTAGTTAATAGAACATTCAATCATGTCATTATAATCTCTGGAAGTTTTGATATGTTTTATAGAAATCTCATTTTGAAAAGTCATAGTGGAATCTTAGCTTTTGATTGTATTGAAGATACATTTAAGGAACAAAAACAATGAAAATTCGTGACTCTTGCACATTCTCAAACAAAAGAAAATCAAAGTTAGATGCCTTATGCCTATGAATACGAGAGGAATGCAATAATAAAATGATATTAAAAGAACCATATAAATATATAATATTTTTATGTCAGAGAATAAAAGATGGAAATGGCAAGCAAACGAAAGTCTTGGACAAAGCTTTTAGATGAAAAGGGTAATGAAGATAAGGAATGGGGACGCATGCCCATCATCTTCTTCTACGTTTATCTTCCACTCCCACACCCTCACTGAACCTCAACACTTTATCTTATTCTAATCGTCTCTTCGCCGCCGGTAGTCCTCGTTGGTCTTCCAAGAGCGCCGCTCGTAGTACGTCGGCTGGACGCTCCAGATTCGACTTCGACCTCGACTTCGACTTCGACGTTGATGAAGATGAAGATTGGGCGCGGAAGTGGAAGCGGAAGCGGAGGACCTGGTGGTCCGATGATGTTGCGGACGGTGGTGGCGGCTTTTTGGACGTTGATGATGAAGAAGAAGAAGATGGGTTTTGGGTTCTTAAGGTATGGGAATTAAAAAGACAAGTTGTATTTGCATCACTAGAAAGCTTTCACCTTTTTTACATTTGTAGTATGTGGATAGTGAATTTAAGTAATTGGTTTTTCTAAATATTATGAACGCTTGTGATGTTGAGATGTTTACGAGGAACTGGAATTTGCTTGTAGAGATGTGAATTAAGTAATTTGTTGTAGGCATTAAATCTGAATTTGGTTGGAATAATAGTTAGCTTGAGCTTGATTGGTGTAGTATATGCAACTATTTCAATTGATTTCAGGTTGTTCAAGCTTTTGGTTGGATGCTACCTGCTGTTGCCATATCATTGCTGCTGGGTACAGGACCGAATGCTTTTCTCATGGCGTTAGCTGTTCCCCTCGGGCAGACGGCACTTTCTCTTGTGGTTGATAAGGTATGGGGAAGTGCAATGAGTTCGCCAAAACCTAGACGCAGAACCAAAGTGAGGAAGAGACCAGTTACAGCAAAAAGAAATGAGAGAAAAGGAGAAGAAACCAAGGGTGGGAGCAGAAGGGGGAGTTACCAATCATGGGTAGGAACAAGTCATGATTCATTCACAAAGGGAAACAAAGAGGAAACCAGGTTTGGTGGATGGGACGAGCTAGATAAAATGAATGGTAAGGTCCCCAAGGGAACACCAGTTCGTGATGAAGATGGGCTACAGAGGAGACAGAAGTTTCAAAATAGAAATAAGCTTAGTAGTGTCAGAGACACACCATTGCTATTTAGGCTTCTGATTGCTGCTTTCCCATTCTTGGCTTCCTGGACTAGGTTCCTTTTCTGATTACAATGATGGACAAATTGTAAATTACATTATGAAAAAGTCTTTAATCATTAATTAGATAATGCTCTAAATCATCTGAATATATTCACTACAATGCGCATCTAACTCATGAACATCAAACAGATGTATACTTAATTTGTTTAGGATGGGTTGCTCATTGAACGTGTACATGGAATTGTGAAAGTTCTTTGAGCCAGCACCATAAAGATAATGTACTTGCTCTCATAGAAGCCTCGGGGTTGTGGTAATCTTCTTTTGTCTACTTGTCTAAATTTAGCATGTCTTGATTACCACATAATGTTGGTGTAAGATTTGAGTTTTGGTCGTCGTAGCAACTTTTTCCCCTTTCTCTTCTTCATTTATCGTTAATAAATAAAGAAGATAATGATTAAATGGGAATCGTCATCAAGCTTCCTGCGAACTTTACCGTGTTATTTGACAATATAGTCAAAAGACATATAACATACGAAACGGCCCGAATCTTTAATGCCATTAAGGGCCGGGTGTGTTATCGTTCTATAAGAAGCTTCGAACTGAACAACAAGAAACCAACTAGCTGTAACTTATCTGTTGCTTTTTCACTCTGAAAACCCCGAGAATGGAACCCTCCTAGAACTTCTCTACCATTTCAAATCAATAACAAACCTTTAAACACTTGAAAAGAGCAATTACAAGCATCGCCTTTTGATTAAATCGATTGACCAGGCAAGCAAACCGATCCTCTGTTCCGACAAGGAGTTAGCTGTCGTAACCATGTGATGGGGTCTTTAATTTACCCACCTCTCTTTTTGCTTCCAATCTTCTTCTTCTGTGTTACAATGGCAACATTAGATCCAATCCAAGAAACCCTCCTTCAATGCCTTTCTAATCATTCCTCAGAATCCCCAACACCAATTTCTCAAGTCACATACTTCCCCAGCAACCCTTCTTACCCACCTGTTCTGCAATCTTACATTAGAAACCTCATATTCGCATCCGCATCTACCCCTAAACCTCTGTTCATTGTGACCCCAACCCACGTCTCTCACATTCAAGCTACAATTATCTGCTCAAAAATTCACGGCCTTGAAGTCCGGATTCGTAGTGGCGGCCATGACTATGATGGCCTTTCGTATGTATCAAGCAAATCATTTGTCCTTCTTGACATGTTCAACTTCAGATCAATCAGGGTAGACATAGAAAATGAAAGCGCTTGGGTCGAGTCAGGAGCTACACTGGGAGAAGTTTATTACAAGATTGCTGAAAAGAGCAATCTTTATGGATATCCAGCTGGTGTTTGTCCTACCGTGGGTGTTGGAGGTCATCTAAGTGGAGGTGGATATGGTAACTTGATGAGAAAGTACGGTTTGACTGTTGATCATATTGTGGATGCTGTTGTGGTTGATGCAAGTGGCAGAGTTTTGGATCGAGAAGCGATGGGAGAGGATCTGTTCTGGGCTATAAGAGGTGGCGGAGGAGCTAGTTTTGGAGTCATCGTTTCATGGAAAATTAAGCTGGTTCTTGTCCCAGAAATTGTGACTGTTTTTAGGATTGAAAAAACATTGGAACAAGGAGCTTCGGACATTGTTTACCGTTGGCAATTTGTTGCTGAAAAAATAGATGAAAACCTGTTCATAAGGGTGGTATTGATTCCTGTCATTAAAGGGGGTCAGGAAACAATCAAAGCCAAATTCAATGGCTTGTTTCTGGGTACCTCAGAGAAGCTTACTGCTTTAATGGATGATCAGTTTCCTGAATTGGGTTTATCGCATAATGACTGCAAAGAAATGAGCTGGATTGAATCAGTGTTATTTTGGTCTAATTATCCGAAAGGAACCTCTTTGGATGTTTTGCTTGAGAGACATTCTCAGACAGAGAAGTTCTTGAAGAAGAAATCAGATTATTTGCAGGAGCCTATATCTAAGATTGGTCTTGATGGGTTGTGGAAGAAAATGATCCAACTACAAAAGCCAGTATTGACCTTTAATCCTTATGGAGGCAAAATGGCTCAGATTTCAGAGACAGAAACCCCCTTTCCACATAGAGCAGGCAACATTTACAAAATCCAATACTCAGTCAACTGGAAAGACGGAAGTGTTGAAGTACGGGAACGCAATTTGGAGCTAATTAGAAGGCTTTATGACTATATGACACCTTATGTGTCGAAATCACCAAGAAGTTCATATCTCAACTATAGGGATATAGATTTAGGTGTGAATGGGATTGATAATGTAACTTATGAAGAAGCTAGCATTTGGGGAATAAAGTACTTTAAAGGCAATTTTGACAGATTGGTGCAAGTAAAGACAAGAGTGGATCCAGACAATTTCTTTAGGTACGAACAGAGCATCCCATCTCTTGAAACGTCCGGGAGGAGTTGGATGGCGGAGTAGAAGCCAAAATGTGGTTCTGAAAGTTGGAAACAGGCTTCATTAGGGTCAAATTGATAATTTATTGTTTCAACTATACATTCAAAAATCTACTTGGACTTTTTAAGCTGTTGTCTCAACATGATGTGTATTTACATGTATGTATTATAACTAAATCCAATTTGCATTTCTTCTTTTATCGTTAGTCATTAATTGGCAGTATTCCTTTTCCTGTTTCGTTGTTTATTTATACCTAATTTCCCTACTCTTCCATGTAAAGTTATTCGTTACGATTAAACCTTAAGGAATGCTAAGTTGCAAGTTAGTGCAAAGTATTTTACATTGAATGGGTCTATAAGTTTTTTCTTTTTTTAAAAAAAATTAAATTGAATTAATGAAGAAATTCAAAAGGTACAAGGCCTCAAACCAGGTTAACATACAAGCAGGAAAGTCTTGTGTGCACTCTCTAAACAAAGTAAGTGAACCAATAAATTCAAAACATTAATTTAATACAATTAACTTCTTTTCACTAGTATCTTTTAGGAATTAATCTAAAATGGAAAAGATTCTTTCTACAAGCTTCAAGATTAAGACTGGGTCAATTACTTATTAAAATTGAAAACATACACTTATGTGTATATTAGTTGGCATTTGACTAAGTCAAATAGTTAGTAATTAAGTCATATGCTTAGTTGCATAGGAGTTGTATTTTGCTAGGATTCTTGGTATGTGTGAGCTAGTTGTCATGAGCTAGAAATTTTTTGCTCATGTACTAACCTCCTTTGTAACACTATATATAGAGTTTTGGATTTCCTTTGTAAAAGTGTGTGTGTGCAAGCAAAAAAGGTGTCTAAAGAGAGAATTGATAGTTAGAAAATAAATCAACTCTAACAAGTTGACAACAAAAGCCAAGATTAATAAGAGTGTTTTTTATTAGATTATTAAAGTTCTTTGTTAAGTGTTTTGTATTTACTCCATTCCATACAATTATTTTGGAAGATTATTGCTTGAAATTTCCCCACATTTGGTATCAGAGCTAAGAGTTACTGATGGCATCAAATATGGGAGGAGAGAATCAACAACAAAGACAATCGATACAGACAAAACAAAATCTTCCACAGGTGCAGCAGGTGCAATAAACAATTTTCAAATTTGATGGAAAACATAATTTTCCAATGTCAAAACATATGATGGAATTATGTGTGAGAAGTAGTGGTTATCGAGAAATCTTGAAAAGAGATTTTGATGAAACAAAAGAAGCAACATCAGTTGCAAAAAGACAATAAGTGGATTGATTGTTCACTCAACAAAACAGCTTTGCTCCTAATTTGTCAATCAATTGAGTTCGTAGTTCTTGAAAAAACTTTCCATGTCAAAACAGCAAAGGAGGCTTTGAAGATTTTAATAAATATATATGAAGGTGCAAATCCAGTGAAATGAACACGATTACAAGGACTAAAAAGGCAGTTTGAGTTAATGGAGCAACCCTATGATGAAAGTATTCGTGATTTTTTTCACGAATTAATAAGTTGGTAAACGAGATGAAAAACAATGGTGACAAAATTGCAAAGAACGAAATCATGGAGAAAATCATGTGTACTTTAACAAGTCGATACGATTATGTGGTGACTGCTATTGAAGAGCCAAAAGATCTTAACAGGATGACACTAAATGATCTTCAAGCATCATTAGATTAACGTGAAATGTGAATGAATGAAAGAATAAGCAACATAATTGAGCAAGGTTTAAAAGCTTAATCAAATTTAAAGAACACAACGTTTACAAGAAAAACATAGTACAACCAAGGAAGTCAAACTTCAAGAAATGAGGGAGGAAGGAACTTCAAAGTCGGTTCCAATCAAAGAACAAGATGCAGCACGTTTCAAAATAAAACAACTATGCAGTACTATAAATGCAAAAAGCATAGGCATCTTCAGTACTAGTGCAAGTAGCATATTCAATGCCATAATTGTAAGAAAGATGGTCACTATAGTGGAGAAAGTCATGCTAAAGCATAAAATGATTGAAAGAATTGCGCTAAAGTGGCTGAAAAAGATGACAGTACAAAAACTGTGCTAGTGACTAGTCATACAATTATTAATAACAATGACTATCAATGGTTGTTAGACACTAGTTGTAGTAATAATCTAAATGGAAAAAATGAAGATGTCAACAATTGAAGTTATGGAAAAAGGAATGATTTCCATCTAACTTAAGGATAGATTACCGATTTTTTTTATTTATTTTATTCACCAAATATTTGTCAAAATCTTTTAAGCGTGGGATAATTGGCAGAGAAAGGCTATGATTTGCATCTTAACAAGCAAGGATGCACAATCAGCGATTTAGAGATGGGCTTAATAGGAAAAACGAAGATCTCAACAATCGTTTATTTCCGATAAATGCTAAGTATGACACCTCCTTGTGATGCAATATTGTAATCGTCGATGAAACTTTGTTTAGCACATGCGAATTGGGAACTTCAACTTTGGAAGCATCAAATTCTTAGCAGAAAAATGTGCTACTAGCTTACCTACCATTAAACTTCCTGACTAAGTATGTGAAGCTTGCATCGTGGGAAAGAAACATCAAGATCCATTTCTTAAAGAACGTGCGTGAAGAGTTAAGAGTCCACGTGAGCTAGTGCATTAAGATTTGTTCTATGAGGATGTTCCTTTAGTTGGAAGTAATAAATACTTAATTACCTCCATTGATGATTTCAGTAGAAAGACATGGGCTTATGTCTTAAAGCAAAAATCTGAAGCATGTGGGAAACTCAAGATTTTTGTGGAATACATCGAAAACAAAGTGGCCATGCTTTTAAAGTTTTAAGAACTGATAGAGGTGTAGAGTACATTGTTTGTGATGATTTCTTAAGAAAGAAAGGAATTAAACATCAATTGACAACTAGATATACTCCTCAACAAAATCGAGTAGCGGAAAGGGAAAATAGAACTATAATGGATATGGTAAAAAGTATGTTGCATTGTAAAAATGTGCGTAAAAGTTTTTGGGTAGAAGTTATGGCACATGCTATTTATATTTTGCACAAGTGTCCAATTAAAATTGTTCGTGATAAAACACTAGAAGAAACATGGAGCAACTGAAAACCAAACCTCAGTCACTTGAGGGTGTTTTATTGTATTGCATATGCACATGTACCTGGAGAATTGAGAAAAAAACTTGATGACAAGGCAGAAAAATGCATTTTTATTGTCTATAGTTAAGAAACAAAGGGTTATAAGCTATACAATCTAATCACTCAAAGGAAATTATTAGTCAATATGTTACATTTGATGAAGATAGAGAGTATGAGATTGGTTAGACAATGAAAAAGGATCATCATCAGTACCAGTGATGGTAATTAATGAAGTGAAACCACTTGATCAAAGAATTGAACAAGCTTCTACTGATGAGCTAACTTCAACAGAAAGATCTGAGGAGTCAACTTCGCCTCCAACGTCACCATGTAGATATCCACAATAAGAACGTAGTCTGCCTACTTATTTGCAAGATTATGAAATTGGCAAAGATGATGATCCTAATAATGATAATAAAGATGTTACCTACTATGCTTTCTTTGTAAATTATGATCCATTAACATATGAGGAAGCAATTAGAAAAGATTGTTGGATTAAAGTAATGGATGAAGAAAATAAAGCAATTAAGAAGAACAATACATGGGAGCTAACTACTCTCCCAAAACTACAAGCTTCAAGATTAAGACTTGGTCAATTACATATTCAAATTGAATACATACACTTAGGTGTATATTATTTGTTATTTGACTAAGTCAAATACTTAACAATTAAGTCATATGGTTAATTGTATGAGTTGTATTTTGCTAGGATTCTTGATATGTTTAAGTTGTCATTAGCTAGAAATTTCTTGCTTAAATCATATGCTAACCTCCTTTGTAACATTATATATAGAGGTTTGAGTTTCCTTTGTAAAAGTCTATCCTCAAGCAAAAAAGGTATCTAGAGAGAGAATTGAGAGTTAGAAATTAAATCAACTATAAAGGGTTAATTGTGTTGTAAAAGGCTATAACAAAAGCCAAGATTAATAAGAGTGTAGTTTCTTAGATTATTAAAGTTCTTTGTTGATTTTTTTTATTCCATTCCATACAGTTATTTTGGGGAACTATTGCTTGAAATTTCCCTACAATATTATGCCTGAATAAGCCATATTAATACTACCTAAACATGTATCAATAATTTCTTAGGTGTTTAGAATAATAAGGACGTATTAGTATCTTCTTAGAGGTAGTTATCTCATGTGTAGATCATCTCCAAGTGTGTAAGTTTCTTTTCAAGGGATAAGAAATCCAACACTTGCAATACTTGGGCTCAATTCTTAGTTACAACTAAATTCTTAGTTACAACTAAAGATAGTTGAAGAATACTACATTTGGTTAATGGACACTCATATCCATCACTAATCATATATTTGAATTCTTGACTTATAATGTCCCTTATACCCAAGATTTGGTTAAGGGTATAGGAGTTCTTAGTTTCAAATTCCAAAAACTCATGTCCTTTATGTGAAGAGAGTGCATCCATCAAAACCTAAATTAATTCCTTTTATTTTTTATTTTTTGTTGCTTTTATTATTATGTTATTGTTTCTATTAATTTATCTTCTTCTATTTCTCTTGATTGAGTAATAATATTTTAGTCTTCCACTTTCTTATTCTATGTTTGTGCTTTTCACTTTAAATTTGTTACATGGTATGAAGTCAAGTTGCAATTGTGTTATTACTATTCTAGGAAGATGAATAGTGGAAGCCATTCTAGATAAGATTATTGGAAAAATTATAATTATTAAAAGTTGTGCATGGAAGCTTATCTATAATTGTAAGATTTATAAGATCTGATTTTTGATGATGAAATGATAATTCTAATATCTCTATCAATTAGGGTAAGGTTACATACTACTAAATATCCACAGACTATATGTATCAATAGGATTTTCATTAAGTGGTCGTTGTTAAAATTGACAATTCTAGCGAGTACTTCTTAAAATGTTAAGCTATAGTGAAGTGGAAGATCAAGTGTGGAAAAATTTTATTTGCTTTGTGAACATTCATCAACAATAAATACATTGAGAGTGTTCATGATCTACCATCACTGAAAAAAAAAAAGTGTGGGAGATTCTTGAAATGTTGTTTCTTAAGAAAAATACAACTTGGTTACAATATCTTAAGAGCGAATTAGTTGTCATAACTTAAGGTAATCTTTCAATTGCAACTATTTTTTAAAAGTTAAGACTTTGCATTTTGAAATTTCAAAGCTAGAAATAGAGAAGCCTGTTAGTTATACACATTTACGTTATTATCTTATTTGTGGTCTGTGAAAATAGTTTATACAGTTTATTATCTTAATAAAAGGGTGGGCAACTCAACCTTCAATCATTAAGATTTCTGCTTTGAAAAGTACAATTCTCTTTCTCATATAGATGATGTCTTTTATTCTTGTGATAAAGATAAAAAGTTCCTCCTCGAGATGGGGAATAAGTTTAAGGGAAATCTAAAAACATTTCATTGACGTGAAAAGCTAGGACACATTAAACATAATTCCCTAATGCATGCGTTGTCTGATCAGTGTGGCAAATTAGGCCATATCCAACAAAATCATTATGTCAACTTACATGTAACAAGAGCAAGTTACACACGAAAGTGGTGGGAGTGAGCAACCAAATTGAAAGTAGTGTTTATCTATCAAAACTATTAATCAACCAATAGTTGTAGCTTTTATTATGCACCAACTAACACATTTACATATTTCAATACAATCTTTGGCTATAAGAAATGGATTATTGATTTTGGATGTTATCAACAATTGAGGGAGGTATGTTCTCCTTCTTTTGAAAGATGGAAAAAGTACTTTCTAATAGGGTCCGAATCTTCTGTCCAATATTATGGTGTCTTATTCTGTCTCATGAATCTCAGCCATTTATTTATGTGGGTCTCGTGTGGGTCTCGCATAAATAAACGCGAGACGTACATAAATAAATGACTGAGATTCATGAAATAGAATAAGACACCATGATATATATTGGACAGAGGATCCCGTCCCTTTCTAATATGAAACATATTGCGTTGTATATTGGAAAAAGGAAATTTTCATTATATGTCTTGTTTACAAATGATGCATATGTAATTTAAAAAGAAAGTTGAAATACAAATTCAATACTTTGGCATACTCGTTTGGGTCTTGTGATTGATAATTTCTCTACTATTCTAGCACAAGAGTATATGTAAAGATCCACTAATATATTTTAAGTTAGATGAAAATTTCGTTAAGTATTGGCTTATTTCATTCTTCTTTTCTCGTTTGACCTTTGTTGATGATGTGAAGGTGATGATATAATGAGTGATAAGTCGAAGAGAAAATAAAATGATTCATGGGAAAATTAATATGTTTAATTACTGTTAAAGATGAAGCCTATTTAAGAAATCCAGTAATCTCGTAAAATCTACAATCACATTTGTATTGCAAGGGATTCTTTTAAAAGAATACGGAATTATCCTCTTTTTGGGCGGTGAGTTTACAATTTAATCCTCAAGGTTAGGACCAAGTCAATCAAAGAAAGCCTAATGGGTGGGTGGGTTGACTTTTGTCGTCAATGGTTGTCTGGTAGATGCAACATGCAAATGGAACTTTCGTAGATGTCGTATTCTCAAGTCAACCACTGACTACTAATTGCATTAGGTTACTTTTCAAAAAGAGGAGAGAAAATTAAAAGTTAAAGAGGATTTAATTTTCAATTTTTACAAAAATTAATGTTTATTTTTTTTTGATACAATGGAAAATAAACAAATAAAAGAAAATACCACTCGACCCAGATCATGCCACTAATGCAGAGTTCTATAGTAAAGCGCTCCGTTCATATCTTGATGCAATAAATCCCTTATAATCATCGGAGGCTTCTGGAAAATATGCAGATCCAGTCCTGATGAAAAGGCTAATGTAATCAGGCTATTAGTATATTAGTTTCCTACTCGATAGATATGTTGAATTTGCACCTCTTATATTCGATGAATCAACCCTTAAAATACTTGTTATTAACAAATTAATATCAGTCATAACGCTGGTGGAAAAGATAAGAATGTTAATAACCTCCAACAAATCCACTCCGACTAGCACGCCAGGATAGCCTTAATGTTTATTTACCAAATGAGATGAAGGTTTTCACTAGTCAAACGTTTTAGGCGGCCTTTGCAGGCCTCGTCCACACAACCCAAACAATATCTTCCACAAGACTTTTGTCGAGTTGGAAAATTCGAGGCTTCAGGTTCTAGACCAATTGGTACTAATCTTCCACCGCGCTTTCACCGCACTCGATGGTGACAATCATAGTTCGTACATTATTTATACTCGCTTCGCGTAACACAATTCACAAAATCATACTCTTTGTTTTTTGGGCAAACCAAAAGAAATGAAACCACAACAACATACGCTGATTCATTTTTTTATTCTTCTGTGTCTCTACTGCTCTAGTTCATGGGCTGCCTCCGACAGTTCGGTGTATGAATCATTTCTTAATTGCTTGAAAGACAACACAAGCCCTCAAGACCAGATCTCAAGCCTCGTCTACGCCCAAACCAACACATCCTACACTTCAATCCTTCGAGCCTATATTAGGAACGCACGTTTTAACGTCTCCTCAACTTCCAAGCCTCTTATTATCGTAACCCCTACACAGATATCCCATGTTCAAGCTTCTGTTATCTGCGCCAAGAAAGTTGGCTACCAACTCAAAATTCGCAGTGGTGGACATGACTACGAGGGAATTTCCTACGTCTCAGACACACCCTTTTTCATTCTTGATATGTTTAATCTGAGGTCAATCCAGATCAACGTAGAAGACGAGTCTGGTTGGGTCCAGGCTGGTGCTACACTCGGTGAACTTTATTACAGGATATGGCAGAGTAGTAAAGTTCACGGCTTTCCTGCTGGGGTCTGCCCAACGGTTGGTGTTGGTGGGCATTTTAGTGGCGGTGGTTATGGTAATTTGTTGAGAAAGTACGGTCTGTCGGTGGATCAAGTTGTTGATGCTCAGATAGTTGATGTTAATGGCAAGCTTCTTGACAGAAAGGCCATGGGGGAGGATCTTTTTTGGGCTATTCGTGGTGGAGGAGGAGCGAGTTTTGGTGTTATAATATCGTATAAGATCAAACTTGTTCCTGTTCCCGAGACAGTTACTGTGTTTAGAGTGGAAAGGTACGTTGATGAAGGTAATGCCACTGATGTTGCATATAAGTGGCAGTTGTTTGCTCCGAAAACGGACGAGAATCTGTTCTTGAGGATGTTAATACAGCCAGTGACATCTAAGATTAGCAAAGGTCAGAGGACTATTAGAGTATCAGTTCTTGCTGAATATTTAGGTAAGGCTGATAGTCTTCTTGCTTTGTTTGGAGAACAATTTCCTGAATTGGGTCTGAAAAAGGAGGATTGTATTGAGACGAATTGGATTCAGTCTGTGTTATGGTGGGATAGTGATGAAGAATTAACATCTTCTCCTGAGATACTCTTGGATAGAAATCCTAACGATGCCAATTTCTTGAAAAGGAAATCTGATTACGTTCAAAATCCCATATCTAAAGATGGCTTGGAGTGGCTATGGAAGAGGATGATTGAGTTGGGGAAAACAGGTTTGGTCTTTAATGCTTATGGTGGGAAGATGGATCAGATCCCTGCTTCAGATACTCCATTTCCACACAGAGCTGGGAATTTATTTAAGATTCAGTACTCAGTGAACTGGGAGGAACCTGGAAGTGAAGCAGACAAAAACTATATCACTCAGATAAGGAGGCTTTACAGTTACATGACTCCATTTGTGTCCAAGAACCCAAGGAGTGCATTTCTGAACTACAGGGACCTGGATATCGGGGTCATGAGTCCAGGCACTAACAGCTACGATGAAGGCAAAGTTTACGGATACAAGTATTTCAATGGTAATTTTGATAGGTTGGTTAAAGTGAAAACTGCAGTTGATCCAGAGAATTTCTTCAGGAATGAGCAAAGTATCCCTACTCAATCAAGCAAGGCATAGAAGAAGATTAGTAGCTAATAGTGATTATAGACAACACAGTAGGCATGTGAAAGTAGTAAAAATATTATTTTTGCTTATGAGAAAATTATGTATGATTGCCTCTTGCTTAATGTACAACTTGTCTTCCTGTTGTCCTCCTAACATTTTGAGCGTGATAATCATTTACTAACAGTTCGGTTCTGTCAAACAAATTGTCCACCAGGCTTTAAAGTAAAAGTAGTACATGTTGAATCATTCATCGACAGCCCACGTGGTTGGTAGCCAAAACGATGTTATCCATGACACGGATGGCTGTTGTCGACTGTACGACTAGCTACAAATGCTTGGTAATGCTGTTAGAGTTTGTTACTTTTTCTTTTGTGGGACAAGCATCGAAGTTATCATAATCGAAATCATAGCACAATGATTGGAAACAAAAGAGATTTAACCACATCCCAAGTAAGTACATAATCTGCATCAAGTATGCAATCTGTGAAACGGTAAATAGATAAATTATCAGGACACAATTACGAAACCTGCTAAAGCCAAGAAATTGTTAGGATGAGACAAACAAATGTCAGAAACCGTGTAAAAGCTTTCGTTTCTTTATTGTGTTGTTTTCCAATGTCTAACGTGTCCGTGGGCAGCTCCGAGTCCGTACATTCCACTAATCATTCATTCAACTTAACATAACGATAAATTTCATGACTTCCCGCTGGGATCTTTTCTGCTATCGGTGTTAGGCGCGCGTTCATCAGTATTTATGACAAGACACATTCAATTATATGATTAATTTTTAGTAATTATTTTCAGTTATTATTATTAAATACAATTTTTTATTTTTATTATTTATATCAAAAAAATATCTTAAAACTCAATGAATAAAATTAAAGAATTTGAAATATAATTGAACGAAACTGTCATTATTTATTGAAGAATTTGAAGTTAATTGAAAAAATAGATTATTAAATAAAAATTAATTTATTTTTAATTTATAAAATCAATTAGTTTATAAAAATAGACCGATATTAATTAATAAATTAATCAATTTTAACAATAAGAGTTATTAAATAAAATAGAATCGAAAATTAAAAACTAAGTTGAATGGTTCAAGGTTTTCACGGTTGAACCAACCGAATCGATTCAATTTTTAATCATTGATTTATATTAATAATAATCACCAAAATTGATAATACAACTTTTTTTATTGATAAATTATTACCTTTTAATGGGTTGTGTTGTTGATGCTCAAATAGTTACATAATGTTAAATTGTTAATGACCCGCTTCTTACTGAGAAGCGAGAATAGATGAACTTTTATTTGCTATTCATGTTTTTATTGTTATAATGTTGTGAAGAATAATGATTTTTTTTTTGTTACAAGGAAAAGCAAAAATCAGACTCTAGAGTACATAGCGTCAGCCGCATCCCTGCAAAGCAGCTCCCTGAGGCTAACAGGCGGCTCCTGAAGAGTATAGAGGCCCGGGCGAAGGATGACTGCAAGGTGAGCCAATCTGTCGGCACACTGGTTGCTTTCCCGACAGACATGCTGGAAAAGAATCTCCCACGAACGTTGGAGAAGCTCGCGGATACCTGACACCAAAAAAGAGAGCCCAGTCAGAACACAAGTGGGATCAGACAGGATATTAATAACCTCCAGCGAGCCTACTTCAACGCTGACCCGGTGGAATCCTTTCGCCCAGGCTAACTGAAGCCCCGAAAACACACCCCAAAGCTCCGCTTCTAGTGGCGAGCCCCACCCTAGGCTATGTTGAAACCCACCACACCAAGTACCATGACAATCACGGATTAAGCCGCCTGCGAAAATGGTGCAAGACCTGGAGTTAAACGCACCGTTCGTGTTGACTTTGACCCACCCAGCCAGAGGTTTAGACCAGCCCACAAGGGTACCCACGGGAACACCCGGGATGGGGAAAACACAGGACTCCATAGTGCGAGCGCGAGCGATCCACTTGACATACTCGAGAATAACTCGGGGGCCATTCTCCGGCCAAGTAAAGTCCTCCTCAAAGAGACTGCTGTTCCGCCACCGCCAAAGGAACCAACACGCGACCCCATAAATAGTGGCCCACGCATGTTGGTACGCCCTGACCTGCATAGTAAGGTTAGACTGGAACCACGAATCCGCTTCCGCCTGAAAGAAATGCGCAGAAAGCACTTCTCGGGGGAATTGGAGCCACAATGCTGCTACCCGCGAGCAGTCCCGGAGCACATGGATAGTAGTTTCAACCTGCCCACAGACCGGACAGCGATCATCTGTGGACATATGACGCGCCACTCGGTGTTGGTTCGTCAGAAGTTTGTGCTTGGCAACAGGCCAGAGGAAAGAACGAATCCGTTATGGACCAGGCAATTTCCAAATAATCTCCCAGAGCTTCGGTGGAGAACCCCTAGAGCTGCCGACAATCAAGTCATAGGCCGATGCCACAGTGAATTGCCCATTGGCGGACGGAGCCCACACCACCCTGTCGGCCCCGACGTCACGCGCACCTGGGCAGCAGAGAGCGATCTCAAAGCAGACCGCGACCGGCAGGTAATGTTGGAATTCCTACCAAAGCCAGCTGCCCCGGTTGTTGGTAAGGTCCGCGACAGTGACGTCCCGAAGAGAAGTAGGGACGGGAGAGGTGGCAACCCCCAGGAGAGGGCCTCAGTCAGACAACCAATTATCCAACCAAAACAAGACACGCCGCCCATTACCTACCTCCCATTTGAGGCCCTGGCGAACAAACTGCCAAGAGGCAGAGAGCCCCTTCCAGATAACCGAAGCCCCTGGACGGGAAATCGTAAGGAGAAGTGGGGAATCATCGAACCTATACTTGGCTCGCATAAGCCTCTCCAAGTCATCGCACAGCTGACGCGGGATGCGCACCGTCTGCATCGTGAAGAGGGGAAGCACCGAAATGACTTCCTGGGTCAAAGTAACCCTACGGGCCAGAGACAGCAAATTGGCACACCAGCCGGCCAAACGCTGATGGGCCCTGTCAAGGATGTGCTAGTACGTGTGACGGGTAGTCTTCTCGTGGACCAGAGGGACCCCTAAGTACCGGCCCAAGTTAGTAGTACGGGTAACCTGAAGATCGTGGCTAATCTTACACGCAGTCGCCCGGGGTACATTATTGGAGAAGAAAATACGGGTCTTAGCGTGGCTAACTTGTAGCCCGGATGCTCGGTAGAAGGTCTCCAAGGTACTGGAAATGACCCTTACCTGCGAAGTCTCCGCCTCGGCAAAGAGCACTAGGTCGTCCGCAGAAAACAAATGGGATAGGGGGACCCCGACGACTCAGTTGGATCGGCTTCCACCGACCACTGCCCACCTCATGCTCGATGAGGTGCCCCAGGCGCTCCAGACAGAGGACGAACAAATAAGGGGAAAGGGGTCCCCTTGGCGAAGGCCTCGAGGAGGCCGGAAAGGCTCCGAGAGCGTCCCTTGCCAAGTGAGCTGCAGGGAAGAAGTCGTGACGCACTGTATAATGACCCAAATAATCGCAGCAGGAAGGCCAATGTCATACAGAGTGTCTCGGAGGAAGGACCATCTAAGTCAATCGTAAGCTTTCTCCAGGTCCACCTTCAATGCCAAATACCTGGTTCGACCGGTCTTCTTCCGCATAGAATGAATGACCTCCTGAGCGATAATGATATTATCTGTGATATGCCGACCCAGGATAAAACTATATTGGGTATCCGCCGTTAAATGGGCCATATGCGCTTTCAAACGATTCACTAGAACTTTCGAGATGACCTTGTAAAGGACATTACACAGGCTAATCGGTCTGAACTGCGAAACCTGGGTGGGAGAAGGAACCTTCGGAATGAGAACCAGAAGGGTACGATTCAGGTCGAGGTCCCAACGCTCCATACGGTAGACATCCTGGATAAAAGACACGATAGACGGCCCAATCTGCCCCCACTGGGACTGGAAGAAGACCACATTAAACCCATCCCCTCACGGGGCTTTGTGAGGACTCATGGCAAAAAGCGCACACCTAATCTCTGCCTCCCGGATAGGAAGAGACAGGTCCTGGACATGCTCCTCTGTCAGGGGTGGGAAGGCCCCAGAGATTGGATACGGCGAAGGAGGCTCAATGTCCGGGGAATAGAGGTCGAAAAAATACTGCCGGACCATCGATCGTAAAAGAACTGGATCAGTGACGAGGCACCCGATGGGGTCAGTCAGGCGCTCAACATGAAGAGTCCGCCGCCGGGCCATGGTAACCATATGGTAGTATCTGGTGTTACGATCGCCTTGAGAAAGCCACTCGCAACGGGCTTTCTAGTGCCAATAGAGCTCCTCCTCACACAGGACCTGCTGCAAATCCCTGCTCAGCTCATCTTCTAAGGCTAACAAAGAATCCCGAGGGGCTACCGTCATGGCTCTCTGGATACCAGCCAGACGAGCAAGCAGCTTCTTCTTCCGAAAGAAAATGTGACCGAAACGTTGCTTGTTCCACAACGAAAGATGATTAGCGAGTTGGGCCAACGTACTACTGGGAGCCCCCTCGACAGGGGCCCAATGTCGGGCAACCACACCCGAAAACTCAGAGTGAGTGGTCCAGGCATTCAGGAAACAAAAAGGCGAAACGCCGGCAGCATGCGACGGGGGACGGCGAAAGGTGAGGAGCAACAGCCTGTGGTCGGACCCAAGAAAGGGGAGGTGGAGGTTCTCGGTGTGAGGGAAGGCCTGCAGCCATGCCAACAAACCAAACTCTCTATCAAGCCGGGCCTGGACCAAACCTCGACGCCAGGTGAACCTCGAGCCAATGAAACCTAAATCGTGGAGACCACAACCATGAACCCAATCCTTAAAGCCCCTGCTCACAACGCGAGTCAAGAGAGCTCCTCCCCTTTTATCGGACAGATCGAGCTTGGCATTAAAATCACCGCCCACAACCCAAGGACGAGAGATAGAATCACCGATCCAAGAGAGCAGAGGCCAGAGGAGGGAACGTGAAGGCTCGTGTGGGCTAGTATAAACAACCGTCAAGGCAAAAGAAAGAGCACCCTGCGTAACAGTAGTATGTAGGAACTGCTTATGGGCTATAACAACCGATAAGTCAAAATCAGCCTTCCAAAGAAGCCAAATGCCACCCGAGAACCCCTCGGCATCAACACGACACGAGAAGTCAAAGCCTAGGGAGAGAATAACATTATGGGCCCGAACACCGCTAATGCGAGGTTCCATCAGGGCCAAAATACCTGGATTGTAGGTGCAAATATGATTCCGCAGGATGGTCTTAAACGCCGACCCTCCCGCTCCTTGACAATTCCAGAATAAAATCGACATAAAAACTGGGGGAAGACGAGAACCTACGTCGAAGCATCCGAAATGCTCCCAACTCCCGCCTCACGTGGCACCCCATCAGGAGGCCCGGGTAACTCAACCTCAATTGGGCTCGGGGCCTGTTGGTCGGCAGCCCCGTACGAATCCAAAGCGATGTCAGGAGGTTCGGAGGGGGGTAAAGTCGGGGGGACAATGGGCAAGTCCGGAAGCTCGACCCCCTCTATGAGGTGGGTCGGCTCCGCCAGTTCCCGCCCCGATTCCTCTAGGAGCCAGTTATCACAGACCAGCTCAGAATGAGTCGGTATAGTAACGGCCAGATTTCTATCAACGAGCATGGGTTTTAAAGGGAAAGATGGGACTGGACCTTGAGTCGGGGCTGGGCGCCCGCCAGTCGGGCCCCGTTCCACCCGTTTCTGGTGGGAGGAGCTAGCCGCCTTGCCTTTGGGGCCCTCAGCGGAGGAACGGGCTCTAGGAGGAGCCCGGGATGGGCCTGCCCCAGTGGCGGTTCCAACTAAACTAGTCAGTTGGACCTTCTGTCCAATACCAACCATACGTTTGGTTGGCACCAAAGGAGGGGAACTAAATATCATCTCAGCTACATTTTCGGTGGACTGTAGCACGTTGAAACGGGAACCTCCCGAGGAGCCCTTTATCCTACGCGTAGCAGACTGCTTCTGTCCCATCGTTGAAGGCCGTTGGCGTCGGCGTTGGACATTGGTCCAAGGGTCGTATCCAGCCTCAGGCGTGGCCGCTGGACGGTGCGCGTCCGGCTCCGCAGGGCTCCTGTCCCCGTGCTCGTCCGCACGCTGGGAGGTCGTCTGGGGTGGTGTCTTGTGCGCTGCAGTCGTCCGCCGGGGGCAAGCACTCGGAGGGTGGCTGATCATCCCGCAGGTGTAGCACACCGGAGGTAGTCCCTCATACTGGATCAGCAACGTTTCCCCGTCGAGGTCGACGTATGAAGGCAGAGGCAGACTAAGGTCCATTTCGACCGCCAGCCTAGCGAAGCGTCCACGCGCCGCCTGCAATGAAGCTTCTGAAGTTGAATCACACGTTAGTAATATAATAATCAATACACAAGAAGGGGGGGTTGAATTGTGTTATCTTTTTCGTTAAACCCTTCTTAAAAA
>JAOQMQ010000007.1:1044119-1060685 GCA_027563845.1 Erythroxylum subrotundum | reverse complement strand
GTACAAAATAAAAATTATTCTATAAATTAATAAATATTAATTTATCGATAAATTAATAAAATATTCATTTATCGATATATTAATAACTTCGTATAAGATAATAATTTTTCAGGTCCCAACAATATTCATTTATCGAGGTTTTACTGTAGTATTAAATCGTTAGAGATAGCATAACATAAGTTAAATAATCCAAGCTTGTGAGATTGTTGCTTAGATTGATCCGTTTTTCTCACTTGTAATGTGGTTGTCTAGATAAACTTAGAGAGCTTGTTCTAAATTTCCTGATAGTTAGGGTCAATTAACAAACTCTTCTTGAATAATTACAACCTAAAGAAAAATTTGAATTAACAGAGCTTACTGTTAGTTCACGACCAATAGTCTTAAGAAGGGTGTAAAGGCGATAATTCAATGACATATGTGAAATAGTGCTTAGGTCGAGATTAAACCAAAGAACTAGATTTCAACTTATTCATCAATTTTATCACTTTGTTGTTGTTTAATTTGAATTGTTTTTATAGATTTAATTTTACTTTGTTTTCTAATTTGCTTCAAACCAAAAACTCCCATGTTTTACTTATACAGATAATTTAGGAAAGTAATTGGAATTAATCTCTGTGGGATCAACCTAGACTTACTGCTAGCTATAGTTTTAGTCTAGTTATTTTGGTAGCGTTATGAGACGCGACCAATTTTGGCATCGCTGTTGGGGATTACTATCCTTTGGTTTTTTTGAGTTTATTTGTTTTGTTTTATTTTATTTTGTTATTGTTATTTTTTAGCTTCTTTTCTTATTTGGTTAGTTATAGTGTATGACAAGATCTTCTCACACTAGTGAATTGAAAATTGATCCAAAACTTGAAAGAACGTTACATAGAGCAAGAAGAGAAGTTGTACAAAGTTCCAAGGATCCATTATCATCTGACAGAAAACTTAACTCTTCACTAGGAATTCAAATAGCTTTAGATTTACTTTCTGATTCTTCTAGTGATTCCATTTCTGATATTGGTTCTAACATGGCTGAGCAAAATAATGATCATACTCTTAAATAGTTGACTGCCCCTGATTTTAATCATCAATCATTGTGCATTGATTTTCCTACTATTAATATTGCTTTTGAGCTTAAATCTAGCCTAATTCATCTTTTGCCTACTTTTTGTGGTATGCTAGGTGAAGATCCTCATAAGCATCTTAAGGAGTTCCACGTGGTATGTTCTAACATGAAGCCAGCCAGGGTACAAGAAGAGCATATCAAGTTGAGGGCATTTCCATTCTCATTGGGAGACACTACCAAGGATTGACTTTATTACTTTCCCTCCAGATCAATTACCATTTGGAATGAGATGTAGAGACTTTTTTTGGAAAAAATACTTTCCTTCATCTCGAGCTACGAATATTAGGAAGGAGATCTGTACAATTCGACAACATCATGGGAAAACATTAGATGAATACTGGGAGCGTTTCAAGAGGTTGTCTGCTAGCTACCCATATCATCAAATCAGTGAGTAGCTCTGATATCTGTTTAATTGTTGATACATTTAATTATTTACACTTAGCGATTAATAATATGAAAATGCTTAAATGGATCAAAACGCATGCACAATATGAAGAAAACGCAGCATCATGAAGAGAAGGGGAAATGACGAGACACTGGAGAGAAAACACAGTATGTGCTTCATACAGACCACCTGTGGAAATGCAGACCACCTATGGAAACGCAGACAAGCGGATGTCTGTGGAAACGCAGACGTTTTCCATAAGTTGGCTGAAGGTTTTAGGTGTATAGTAGCTTGGACCAGAAACTCTTAAGTAAAAATTATCCCATTAATAAAGCAGTAAGGGGGCGTGAAGAGAGGGAGCTTTGGCTTGGTGGCTGAGAGAAATGGAGAAAAGCTGCGGCTTGGTGTGGGAGAAGAGAAGTGACTTGTGTTAAGTAATTTTTATTGTTTTGTTGTTTTTAGAAATTAATTGTGTTATCCTATGTTAATTGGTTTGGGTATTGTGTATGGATAATCGGATTTTTGTTATTGTTCGGTTATTTGTGTATGAACCCATTTGGTATTGTGAAAAGATGATTTTAATGCGTTCAATAATCATTTAATTGCAAACCCATTGCTAGAATTTACATAATTCGTAATTGTTATGATGAAATTCATATGTAGCGATTAATGATTCGTAATCATTAGGGACAACATGACTTAGGTTAAATGACATATCGTATGTAGTTGTTACCTTGATTAATTGGTTTTCCTAATTCATAATGCTACTGCCTAATTAAATCTAGAGATCGTATCCTAGGTTATTTGGTGGTTAAGTTTAATTAACAATCGTATCTTTATTAAACAAAAGCTAAAGGAAAACTCGGGTTAATTATTAACCCACGATTAATAGTTGCTAGGAGACGTTAGAGAACAACATATCAATGAAATATGCTTAATTAGGGTGTAGGCCGACATTGAATCAAAGAACCAGGTCCCTACCGAATTCCCACTTTTATCATTTTTTGCATGTTTTTCTTTAATTTGTTTTTATTAGTCTAGTTTCATTTTATTTTCTTGTTTAAAAAAAATTCCAAACCCCCCAAAGCCTAAACACCGATTAATTTCGTTTCAACAACTCTACACATACTCTTTGTGGGATCGACCCAGACTCACCACTGCTATATTAGTAGTCTAGTTATCTTATTTTGACTAGCATTATGAGACGCGATCAATTTTGGCATTGTTGTTGGGGAGTTCGGTGTTTTAGTTTTTGTTTGTGATTTAACTGGTATTTTGTATATATTTGTTCGTACTTGATTTCTTTTCATTTATTTTGTGATCTTTTCACTTTTTTGTTTCGTGTTTGAAATTTTTTTTTGATATGGATGGAAGTAATATCTTTTATAACTCATATTCTCAATCCTAGAACAATGTTTGGACTAATCAACCTAACTTTTGTTATGGATAGGATAATCATCAGAATTACTTCCATGATAGTTTGCAGGACACATAGCAATTCCTGTGTGGACCAGAAGCTTCTTGTCAAAACTCAGGTACATCACTAGAAGAAATGCTTAATATTATGGCTGCTAACAATCTTCAAATTCAACAGGATATGCAGTAGTTTCAACATAATATGCAACAACTGTTTCAGCAAGGTATATACCAAATCCAACAGGATGATCTGCAATTAGCAAGATGCATTGTCTTGATGAGGAGATATCAATCATCTGGAACCATAAAGTGAAGAGGAGAAACCGTATCAACCCGAGGTGTACCCAATGGAAGTTTGTGCGGAAACTTTACAAAGTGATGAGGAGCTTGAGAATTTTCAGGTTAACCTACCCTCAACGAATTGCTTGTGTCGAAAAAGTTGAGAAGGAGCTCGAAGCTAAAAGGGACACATCTTTTAGCTCAGAGGTAAGTACTGAGTCCATGATTATTTTTGAGACTAACTCTTTACCTTTACATAACAGATGGGAGGAATTAAATGATGAAGAAAAGGTGAAAAGACGTTCGAAATATTTCCGGAGTGCATGGACTTACTTAGGATTGAGAATCTCAGGATAAGGAAGACGTTGAATAAGGATGATGATCAACTAAAGCCCTATTCAGAACTACCTCACGTGGAGGAGCCGCATGTGACACCTGAAGATCACAATTTTGTCACGTGAGGAGGAAACAAGGAGTCGAGCCAGCGACCCTAAACAAAGGCACTTCTTGGGAAGCAACCCAAGGGAAGTAAATTTCTTTTCCTTTACATTTCCGCATTACTTTTTATATGTATGTGTGTTTTTGAATTTGTTTGTTTTACTTGTTTTTAAGTTTTCAATCAAAATTAGAGAAAGAATAAAACAAATGAAACAAACATTTTCTCATTTTCTATTGTTTCTGGGATTATATAGTCATGATTAGAGTGTGGATTGACTAGAGAATTTCATAGCAATTCTAGCATGTATTTCTACCCTTGTGATTGGTCGATATGTATTATCTTTAGAAGAGTAGTGACTAATGGTAGACAAAGCGAGTGAGATTTTGAGCCTTATTTAACTGACACATCCATATCAGTCTCATTGCCTTTTGATAATGTGTGATCTTCATGACATGTACATCCCAATTTTGGGTTGAATATTTTTATCATATGCATTAATACGGATATGATTAGGCATTATTTGCTTTTCTAAACTACATTAGCCAAATAGCCTACCTATTATATGATTTTCCTTTTTGATAAGTCTCTTTGAGCCTTATTAGCCTTTCTTTTTGTATCAACCATATTACATGCCTTTATTCCTAACCAAATGTCCTACCCAAGCCATGAAGCTAGTAGAACGTTTGTGATTAGTGAGTTTGTAGATGTACAAAAGTGTAAGTGTGGGGGTGTACGTATGTGTGGGTTGGTTAATGTTGGGATGTTTTGTTATATCTTATCATTGAAATTCTCATGTTGACGTATTTTATTTTAATTTTTACAAGGAAAAGAAAGAAAGAAAAGAGAAAAAAAAAAGAGAAAAGAAAAGAAAATGAAAAAGAAAGAAAGAAAGAGAAAGAAAAAGAATGAAAAAAAAAGTTTAAATAAATGTATCAAGGAGGAATTGCATATGTTTTGAAAAGTTGTTTACGGTTAATGCATCTTCCTAGAGTGGTAATGAATATGTTATTTGAGTATGTTGAATATGAGGTAGATGTTGGCTTAGAAGGTTCACTCTTGTGATTTCAATGTATTGTTGGCATAAATTGTACTAGTGATTGCTTCGAATTGGTATATGCTTCATGTGGTTTGTGTGTGAGAGTTGAATGGACTTGTGAAATATAAATGTTGCATTCGTCATAGTTGACGGTATCCAGTTTTTTATGAGTGTTGCTTTGTTTCACTAGCTTAATAGCTTTCATATTACTTGACCCAAATACATCTCACCTTACCTTTGCCCACATTACAACCTTGAAAAGTCTTTTGATCCATGATTCTGTATGTGAACTTTAGTGGTCAAGAAATGAAATGATAAACAAAGTTGTAGATTGTCATGATCATGAATGATGTTGAGTGTACTCGTGGATGTATTTTAATTAAACACATCTTTCGAGTCTACCACTAGATTGCTCGGTTTATGAAGATGATACTTGTTAATTGATCATGAGTAGTCACATAGAATGTTGAATTATTGTTATGATTTTTGAAAGTCACTCATCTTTAGTTGTGATTATATTGTCTTGGAAAATATGGGAATTGAGTAAATGTCTCAGTTCTTTGAGCTTAATTTGGATCTTTTGCCCGAGGATGGCCAATGACTAAGTGTGGGGGAAATTGATATATGTTTAATTGTTGATATATTTAATTATTTACACTTAGTGATTAATGATATGAAAATGCTTAAGATACTCACTTTAATTCATATATGTTTTTAGGTATAGTTTGGAAGCAAAGAAATTAAAGTGAGTCAAAAGTACTACATTTGGGTCATTTTTCTCAAGATTAATTATCATTTGTTTTCTTGGAATAAGAAGAAAAAAAAGACAAGAAGAAGAAAAGAAAAATGAAAGCACAAAATGCAAATAACGTGAGCTGCATAATTATGCATGAAATTTTACATGCAATTTATGTTAATTTAATGTTCATACAATAGCTAAAATGCAACAGGTGGAACATGCATGCGGTAGAAATAAATGGACTAAAACATATGCACAATATGAAGAAAATGCAGCAGCATGAAGAGCAGGGGAAACGACGACGCAGTGGAGAGAAAAGGCAGTCTGCGTTTCACGTACAGCTCCTATGAAAACGCAGACGTCTCGCAGACGTCTGCCGAAATGCATACGTTTTCCATAAGTTGGATAAAGGTTTTAGGTGTACAGTAGCTTGGACTAGAAACTCGTAAGTAAAAATTGCCCCATCAATAAAAACAGTAAGGGGGCGTGAAGAGAGGGGGCTTCTATTTGGTGGCTGAGCGAAATGGAGAAGAGCTACGACTTGGCGTGAGAGAAGAGAAGTGAGTGAATAGTAGGGTGGACCAAAAACCCCCAAATTTATTCGTCATAACGTCATGGAATAGTGGAAAGTTACAGTGATAGGGGGAGGCGGCTGTGCGAGATAGGGAGTGAAATATGCCTTGGACCACCTTCTTTATTTGTCAAATCGATGAATACGAGACTAGTAGTATGAAAGAAATAAAGGTGGAGGCTCTAACGATTATTATTCGTTCATTTCACCACCGAAAGACAGGGAGAAGATGATTGACGCTTGGAGCATGAAAATGGAGATAGAAGGCTAGTGTTTTTACGTCGGTTCTGAGGCGATATCGACGCCGATGACCCGGGTTCAGTATTATTTATTGTATTGTTATTTCTTTCTCTCATTAGAAATTGATTTTGTTATCCTATGTTAATTGATTTGGGTATTGTGTTGGATAATCGGATTTTCGTTATTGTTCGGTTATTTATGTATGAGCCCATTGGTTATTGTGAAAAGATGATTTTAATGCGTTCATTAAATCGTTTAATTGAAAACCCATTGCTAGAATTTCGATATAATCAGTAATTGTAATAACGCATCGTATGTAGTTGTTGCCTTGATTAATCGATTTTCCTAATTTGTAATGCTACTGCCTAATTAAATCTAGAGATTGTATCCTAGGTTATTCGGTGGTTAGGTTTAATTAATGATCATATCTTTATTAAACAAAAGCTAAGGGAAAACTCGGGTTAATTATTAGCCCACAATTAATAGTTTCTAGAAGAGGTTAGAGAACAACAAATCAATGAAATATGCTTAATTAGGGTGTAGGCCAACATTGAACTAAAGAACCGGGTCCCTACTGAATTCCCCACTTTTATCATTTTTCGCATATTTTCTTTAATTTTTTTATTAGTCTAGTTTCACTTTATTTTCTTGTTAAAAAATTCCAACCCCCCCTAAGCCTAAACACCGATTAATTTCATTTCAACAACTTTACACATACTCTCTGTGAGCTTAACCTAGACTCACCACTGCTATAGTAGTAGTCTAGTTATTTTATTTTGACTAACTTTACGATGCACGGTCAAGCTCTTGATCCAGTATTTCTATGAGGGGCTTCTGCCACAAGAAAGAAATATGGTAGATGCAGCAAGTGGAGGTGCACTGGTGGACAAGACACCTATTGAAGCTAGAAATCTCATTTTCAACATGGCTACTAACTCCCAACAATTCAGCATTCGAGAGGACCCCTACCCATTGAAGGTTAATGAAGCTAGTACTGCTACTTTGGAGCAATAAATGGCTGTGTTGACAACTTTGGTTAGGCAAATGGCTGCAAGTGGTGCTCAACAAGTCAAAGTATGTGGAACATTCCTTCCTCCATTGGCATAACCTTTTCTAATCCCTTTTTACTCCAAAGTGATTTTTCCCATGCATTGACTATTGGAAAAGCAAGGCATTTAGACCAGAAGAAAATAATGAAGGCTGTGGACCAAGCCTTTATGCCTACTTGGAGGAGCTCCATTGGAGGTGTGATGATGCAATCTTAAATCATGTTTTGATAATGCTTCAAAGCTCCTTTGTGGTGTATCTTCGAAAAAAATTGTCGCCAGTCTACCACTAGATGAGGCTCTGTTGAATTTTCTCCCCGTTTGGATTCACTTCCAATGTATTGCCACCAGTTTTCGCTATAAAAGACTCCCTGGAAAGTGAAGGGAAGTCCTCCTTTGAGAACGAAGGTTCACTTTGCTCTATATGGGAGGCCTAAAGAAGGCCTGTTGTTAAAGCAAAGGTCACCGCCACCATGAACCAGTTGAGTAAGGAGTGGGGAAGAGTGATTTCTAAAAGAGGAAGCGGCTGAAAGATAGTAAAGGTAGTGAGAGGTTAGAACATAATCGTAGAGAGAGAGATCCTAATTCGAAGTTGTATAAAAAATAACAACAAAATACATTATATATGATTATTACACTTGGAATAATCAAATGTTACTTATATGACTATTCAGCATATCTCTTAAATTCGAATCGATTCAAACTAATAATTATCTTAAATTATTGAAGTTGAGTTAAATTTAAATTTAATTTAAATTAAATTAAATTTATTCATGGTTGAGTTTAAGAGCTAAGTTCGGTCATTGTATTAGTGATATTTGATTAGTCTATGTCTGGTATTCATACCGCATATATTTCATCATTATTTTTAAAATATAAGACAAGGAGTTTTTCTGAAAAGCTAAAAATTAAAAAGAGTTTTTTTCTAAGAATTTTGAAAATTAGGAATTGTTTTCAAAATTCTTTTTAATTATAGGGAAGTCTATGTCTTTTACTTAAGTATAAAATCTTATATGTTTTTAGCTATGTAACTGTTCAATTGCATGTATGATTCAGGTGGGAGTCGCCCTAATGTAGGTGTTGAAGGGCACTTTGCAGTGGGTGCTTCTAACGTTGAATACTGAAAGTTTGGTTCAGCTACTAAACAATCGGATTTTCGATGGGAAATCCACAGGAGAAGCTCTCTTTTGGCCATTAAAGGTGGAGAAGTACGTTAATATTATTATGTAAAAATTAGAAAGTATTGAGATACCAAGTGTGAGTAGGAATTTCACTTTAAAAAGAGATGGAATTAGCGAGGGACATATAAGTGGAAAGGATCCATAAACCTAATGCCTTAAGATTTTGGGTTAAAATGTAGTGTCAAAACTCATAAACATATTTTCTTACTAAGCCCGTGATAAAGATCTCTCGTATAAGTGGAGTCCCAAAAACTAAAAATAAGTAAGAAATCATGATAAAATGTTAAATATATTTCATATTGTAAATAGATAAAGAATAAGAAAGATTTATATGGAAGGAAGGTTTGTCCCTCCCAATTTAGTTTATTTTTTAAAAAGTGTACATAAATAAATTGGATATAGTGTGTGCTATACGAGTGAAAATTGGATATAGTGTGTGCTATACGAGTGAGACTTCGGATACACCTTCCACACATAAGATAGGAAATCAAATATATTGTAAATAAAAGAAATCATCATAACTACACTTATAATTATCATAGTTAATATCATATAAATTGTTCGTGAATTTTTTAAATTATTTGTTTAATTATAAAAATGAGATCATATAATTAAATAAATTACAACTGGAATTGGACAAGAAGTTTGTACGGATATATGGCACCTTATGAGCTGCCTACTTCAATTTTACAGACTTTTGACTTGATCTGCTATGAAATTGTAGCAAACAGAAATTGATATACAATCAGAGTTTTGTCGGCGATGCTTCTTGAGTTGTTCCAAGTTTCCATGCCGAGAAAATGTTAAGGTGCTGCTTGTCCATTCCAAGCATTCTAGTCTTCTCGACCGTATTGTTTATATTTGCTTTTGTACTGTAGTCATTTGTTGAAGAAAGCGGACGCTGCCAGCAATTGGCATTATTTTACATGACTTGAATTATCCTATTATAAACTGGGAAATGTATGATAGTTTTCGAACTGAAATGATTTTGCATGATTCAAATAGTACGAAACCATGTTGAGGCTCGTCTTAACGTTCTCTTTTACTCTAGAATTGAAACAAATACAGAGTTTGAATCTCTTTTCCTTTTTGTTTTTGCTAGGAAGTCTGGAGTAAAATTTAAGCAGACCTAGTAAGATGAAGCCTGATTACTGGCGCAGATTATGGTGCTTTGGAAGGATAATGACCTTATCGAACCAGATCAGGCACTTGGACCACATCATCAAATCAAAACAAAGGTGATTGTCAATATTGAGGTAGTAATGGTTTTGATTAGAGATTGAGGCACAAGATCATGTTCCTCTTTATGGTTGGGAGGCTATCACTTGGAAGTTTAAGCTTGTTATTTAACAGAACTCGAGTAGAGGGTCTGAAACATAAGTCAAGAACACTTGTAGATTGATTTATAATGGGAACTCATTTCCGTTTTACATAGGCGCTTTCCTTCAGTGACAACAAGCTAAAGAAACACAAAAATTGCACAAATTTTAGAAACCAACCATGACATCAACTTGGTAAACAAATGCAAAGCATCACTACATTCCTATATGGATGCTTATTTCTGCATGCTTAGTTAAACTACTTTCAAGAATTTGCAAAACCTGCCAAATAGGTTAATACTTCTACCAGTGCCCTTTTCTTCTTCCTTGTCTTCTCTTAGAAATTGGAATAGGTGGGATGCTCTGCTCATGCCTGAAGAAGTTGTCAGGATCTACCTTGGTCTTCACTTGTACCAACCTGTAGAAGTTACCCTTGAAGTACTTGGCACCCCAAGCTGATGCGTCTATGAAGCTTGTGTTACCGTTCTTGTTCATGCCTAAATCCAAGTCCCTGTAGTTGACATACGCAGTTCTTGGGAACTTCGAGGCGTAAGGTGCCATGTAATTGTAAAAGTTTCTCATCCACTCCATATGTTTTGCCATTGTCTGTTCTCCATCCTGCCAATTGGTCAAGTATTGGACTTTGAACAAAACACCCTTTCTGTGAGGGAAAGGAATTGCAGACTCGGGAATCTTGGCCATCATTCCACCATAAGGATTCCATATCATGAGAGGACCCTCCTCTTGTAGCATCCTTTTCCATAGTCCCTCAAGCCCTGCTTCAGGAATTGGCTGTTTGACAAAATCAGACTTGGCCTTGAAATAATTCTTGAATAGAGACTTCCCCTGAAGCAGAACATCAGCAGACGCATTACTTGGGAAGCCAGCAATATACAGCACAGAATTGATCCAAGTCGTCTGTACACAATCCTTTGGTGTCAAACCCAGCTCAGGGAAGCTGCGTTTCATGACCTGGAGAAGTCTTTTAGCATCACCAAGAAACAAGGCATTATAGGAAGTTGCAACAGTTTTTTGAGCTCCAGTTCCACCAGTTGTAATAAGGACCCTGATAAACAAATCCTCATCAAGTGTGGCAGCAACCTGTTGCCATCTATACAGCAACTTAGTGGCACCTTGCGCTAATGTCTTTGTAACTGTAAAAACTGTGACAGTTGGTGGCACAGGAACCAACTTTATTTTCCAAGCAACAATGACTCCGAAACTCCCTCCTCCACCACCTCTAATTGCCCAGAAGAGGTCCTCACCCATGCCTTTGCGATCAAGAACTCTGCCTCGTGCATCAACAATGCGAGCGTCAACGACGTTGTCAGCACCAAGACCATACTTTCGCATCATAGAACCATAGGCACCACCTGTGATGTGCCCACCAACACCCAAACTGGAGCAAAGACCCATTGGGAAGCCGTGAACTTTGCTTTTCTCAGATATTCTGTAGTAAACTTCACCGATAGTGGCACCAGCTTGAATCCAAGCAGTGCCAGCAGCAATATCGACATTAACAGAACGAAGCTTGGAGAGGTCGAGAATAACAAAAGGTGTTTCAGTTTCAGAAGCATATGAGATACCCTCATAGTCATGACCTCCACTACGGACTCTGAGGTGAATTCCAAGCCTCTTTGCGCAAAAAACAGCAGTTTGGATGTGAGATTCGTAAGCAGGAGTGAAGATAAACGAGGGTTTTGTGACAGAAGGCAACAAATATCTAAGGTTTTGAGCGGTAGATGCTAGGACAGAAGAGAATGAAGAGTTGTCCGGAGTATAAATGTTAGAGGAAAATGGAGTTGATGAGAACCTAGAAGTGAAGGAGAGACAATGAAGGAAGCTGTCTTTGATCGGAAACGACAGCCCCATTGAAGAAGATAGTAGTAGGAGAATTGAAAGAAGAGAAACTTTAGGAGAAGCCATGTTTGATGTTTCTCCGTTTGCCTTGGTTTGAGTCGAAGAATTAGAGGTGCAAAGTTTTCTTATAGCAGTGGGGGATTCTTAGCTGATGACTTTGCATTGATCTAACCTTGACGTCACAGCGGGGCAGCAATATCTATAATGTCGATCCAGTCACGTTTTGAGCAGTAAAAGTCTTAATAAGCGTATGTCCTTAAATGACAGTTACAATTAGTCATCTTAGACAGCACGGGATTCACAGTAAGGAGGGTCACATCGTGATCAGCACCTAAGATGTGATCGCATTTACCAAGTTCTTTGATCTTGGAAACTAATTAAGTGTTAGGAAAAGTTTAGTTGAAAAGGCGGAGTCAGGTCAAAGTAAGACGCCCCAGTGTTGAGTTCAAAGTTGAAACGAACACACTCAGAAGCACAAACACCGAGGCATGCGGGACGATATTTTCTCCCCTAACTGCCAATCAAGTTGCTTCAACAATGCCCGTATGTAGCCATTAATGTTCACACTGTTGTAAACATCACGACCCCAATTCGTCATACCCTAATCACACGTCTAATCAAACATTTTCAAACCCTCATAAGTTCAATTATTTTGAACTTTACTGTTTGCATTCTAGATGTTCTTTTTTTTATATAAGAAATTGCTTGGATTCAGTATGTTTTTCCTTTTATATTTATAATTGAAATGATATTTCAAATGACTTTGTAAGGAAAATATGGATCAAGTCTTTGTTATATAACAATTAGGTTGGACACTGGACACCACCTTGCTTTAAAGCAGCCAATCACCGTTATATATTTCATAAAAATTTCCTTTTTGTTATTTATCCCCATTATTAAATAAAGTTAGACGAAAAATAAATGAGAAGAATAGAAGTACTTAATGTATAGTACTATTTTGAATAATACAACAATAACTTTTAATATAAATCTCGTTAATACATGAAGTTCGATAAGAATCAATAGACTCGTTTTTAAAAGTACTATTTCGAACAATCTTAAGCTCAAACAAGAGACAAAAGTTTAGGACGGAAAGATTAGTTGGAAGATTACAGAGATAAGAGAATATACTTCCTTTCAAGCATGATGTAGTTGTGAAACATTGAATCTTATTATCATAAATTAAGTTGAGAAAAAGTAGTAGAAGCCATGAAAACAATGAATATATCTACCTAGCCATTGACTACATAGTGAATCGAAAAGAGGTGCATGTTACTATCAATCAGACTATATCCTCCGTGATAGCCGACCACAGTACTACTGCTTTAGCCATTATAGATTTGAATGAAGCAATTGACAAGACTGCCACTGCTTAAAGCGACTGTTTTCGCCCAAAGTAAACCACCCTCCCCATACGTTGCAGACACATTAGTGAAACTTTAACTACACAATATCTTACCTTCCAGACGATGGATTCAACCTTGATGGTGCTTAAGTTAAAACAAGCCAGCCATAACGTCAAGCTTATGTAATACATACGGCTACTTTTACAAGCAAAATAACACATTTTTTATTCCTTACACACACCTATTAAGATTTCATTTTCACCAAAGTACTAGGTCTTGATATTTAATTTTGAAACCATTTCATCTTTATAATCGAGTGCTAGTTGACATCCCACCAAAAACAATTTTGGTTAGACTGTTACACATATACTATTTAACCTATCAAAATATGTGCTACTGTTTTGGTTAGGCTATTGTTCTTCCCTTGAGGTAGAGTTGTAAGGTGTTTACTCAGGTCTTCTTTTGATTTGGAACTTATGATATTGCCGGGTGGAGTTAAGCTCAGACTCTCTAATTTTCATAAATATTCTATCAGATTCAATAAAGAGGAGTTTGACAAATTGTTCCTTAGCTCAGGGTATTAAGTTACTAATGACTAGAGAGTGGGTGGTGAAGTCGCATCATGTCTCTCGAGAAGGAAATAACTGTTCTGACTAATTAGCTAAATCTACAGGTCTACGTCAGATTAGTTTTATGTACTTTTAGGAGCCCCTCTCAAGTTGTCTAATCTTGCTGTGTAAGGAGATAACTGATTCTTCTGACCTGAGACGTAGTGTGTAGCTGTTTAGCTTTTATGTTTCATCTCCTTTTATTAAGAAAAAAAGTGATTTTAAGCTATTCTTTCTTATCTTTTATTTTCCTTTCGTTTCAGTACTTTTTTGGAGTTTAATGTAAAATAAAAGGTCGGAGTGTCTTAGGATCAAGTTCATAATACGAGCGACTGATAATAGTTACAATAGCTTACTTTTTCTTTGGTGATAATAAAGAAATTGATTGTTATTGCTTATGTAAAAATAGAGAATGAAAAGAAGGAATTGAAGATGAAGTTTGTATTTTTGTATGTCTCAAAAGAGATGTATATACTCCTATTTATACATTGTAGATGTCTCTAATTAAAGCAACATAATAAAAAATATCATTAATGTACAGAAAAACAAAAGTGAAACTAAACGCCCCTTAGTCTACGAGATTAATAACACTTGAAAGAGTAGCCTGAAGAACTACTATTTCATTACCATCTGTCAAAACCGAATACGGCGAAGACGGTCAAAGTAAAAATTGTGCCGCATTAAGCGCCATCAGGCCCCGCCTGAAGTTAATTTGTCTCTCGGATACGGTGAATGAGTGCCTCCTTATCAACACACCAAAAAAACCAATTTCAAATCAAAAGCGTCTGCGTTTGTCGGTTGACACAAATTGTCGATGTCAAATGTTTCAACCTCGCTCACCTACTCCGCACATGACCTCTGCTTCTTCTTCATACGGTGCACATATATATAAATAGTGGTCCAATATCTTCCATTGCCATAGTCTACAAATCCTGCACCTTCCAGTCTTGTTTACCACTTTCCAATCCATCCAGTGGTTTATCTCCAACATCTCGGTTATGTATTCACATGAAGCCTAACATTTCTGGCTTATAGTAATTCAACCACTACCATGATGAAGCACAAATTCAGATACTTAAAAAGTGTTATTTGAACTGTGTCCACTAGTACTAGTAGCTAGAATTTTATAACTCAAAAGTTAAAGTTATTCTAATTCTAAACTAAGTGGATGAGTTTATTGTTGTACGTAACTGCCATTTTTTTCCAGCTATAAGATTCCCTTCAAACCTAGAATATGGTTCTTTGCCTAGTAAGATCACACAGTCACTTTATCATGGCTTCGTTAACTAGAATAACTAGAACAAATAATTGCAGTTCAGAGTAAGTAGACAACCCTCCTGATGTGTCAAGCTATCAACCATTTTATCATTACTACTACGGACGAGGGAATTAATGGTTTATTTGGATTCTTATGCTGATATTTGCATCAGTCCCTTGGGATTCATACGTTATTCAAAGGAGTGATGATGAGAGTTTGGAAACTTACGTCCTTAATTAGAAATATTGATTGGAGTGACGGACTCCAATCCACCATGCGTGCACTACATGACTCTCCATCATTTGCAAACTTTACGCGATCATAATAAGTATGAGTTTCACTTAGATTTTTATCTTTTGAAAAGGATCGAAACGTTTTATTTGTGGTTGGGTTGGTCATGCTAGGCCCAATCCTAGGCCCATGCATCGACGGCCCATTCGTAGATGGTGACCTCTCATGCATACATAAAGACATAAACCTAGTTGGCATTCCTTATATAAGGTACTATTTCGCCATGATACAGGACGATACTAATACCCTGCTTTTCTCTGTTCTTGACGATCAAAACCCTTACCAAAAGACTGACTTAAGCATCGGAGGGGCTTGCCGGCGATTAACCCTCGGCGTGCCTTGGTTGTTTTGCAGGTATCTCAGGGCCAAAATCTACCAACTTCATGGATCCAAGCAGCAACGTCCAGCCTCAACAGAATTAGGCTGAACCAGTTGGCACCCACCATGGGGCCCGACGTCAGGGCACCACGTCCAGAAATACACAGATCAGTCAAGCGGCAGCAGCCAATCCTGATATAGCCGCCGTCACGGCACTTGCGCCACAACGGATGGGTTTGCAATTACTTGTCACTCTCCAGCCAGCACATCACGAGTCCCATACACAATCTTCACACCCGAATGATCAGCCACAGCCTCAAAACCAAGATCAAGAAGAACAAAGCGTAGCCTTGGAGGATAACGCCGAGACTAATTCGCATCCTAACTTCCAGCATCCTCTAGACGCAAATCCTCCTGCACCGCAACAAACCTCCCTCACCCGAAGGCAGATAGAGGAAGCGGCTGATCTATTGATTCGCCAAATCCTGCAGTCTCAGCCGGAACAATAGCAGACCCCCGCTCGGCAGATTGGTGTGATGGCCGATCGCCATTCTGCTGAAGCCCTAGAAAAAATCGTGGACGACCGAATCAATATGGCCATGAATTCCCGTCCGACTCATCCATCAACACAATACAGCTCTCCTTTCATCCCGGCGATCCTGGATAGCCTCCTTGTGGTCGGTACCAAAATACCGACGCCTAAAAAATATACTGAAAAGACCGATCCCCTAGACTATTTGCAGCACTTCTAGTCGATGATGAACCTACATTGCGTCCCGGATGTCATTCAATGTAAGGCATTCTGTACCGCCTTTCAAGAAGGAGCTCGGCGATGATTCAATAGTCTACCCCCGTGTTGCATCACTTGCTTCGAAGATTTTAAGCTGCTATTCCTCAATCAATTTGCTATAAGTAAACGACCACAGAAGACTGCCTTGGAAGTGATGAAGTTGACCCAAGGAAGGAACGAAAGTTTGCGGGAGTTCATCACTCGATTTAACAATGAAGCTGTTGAAGTACCTGATCTCACCTGCTCATCCATGTTGGCCGCACTTATGAGCAACACAAGGGATGAAGAGTTTAAGAAGTCATTGGCCCTCGATCAGCCCAAGTCCATTCAAGA
>JAOQMQ010000007.1:1009167-1025908 GCA_027563845.1 Erythroxylum subrotundum | reverse complement strand
ATATCCGTCTGCTTTTCATTCGTCTGCTTTTTGACTTATCATCAAAATTATTATTAAGGTCATTTTGACTTAACAATTATATGGAATTAAATAAGCTCCACGAGTATGGAATAGTAAGATTAACAAATACCTCATAGAATATGGCTTCACCAAAAGTCCAAATGAGCCATTACTATACGTAAAAATATGAGGCAATTATTCCTTAATAAGATGCCTAAATATGGATGACTTGATTTACACTAGGAATAACATAAAGACGATGGAAGTGTTGAAGAGGGCTATAATGCAAGAGTATGAAATGATTGATCTGAGACTCGTGAGAAAATTTCTTAGCATGCAAGTCAAAGAGGAGCTTGGATGAATCTTTATCCCGTAAAGAAAGTATATAGGTGACCTACTAAAAACTTTTGGCATGAAAGACTCTAAACCACTTACCACACTATGACAACAAATGAGAAGCTATCCAAGAATGATAAATAAGAGAAAGTTGATACAACAACATATAAAAGCCTAGTTGGTAATCTACTTGACAAACACGGGACCAGATATTGTGCTTGCAGTAAGCATTGTGTCCAAATGAGTGATCCTAGCAAAGCGTATTTATGGCAGCCAAAAGGATACTAAAATATGTCAGAGGTACAAAGAAATTTGGCATCCTGTACGAGACAGAAAGAAATAATAATTTGATAGGTTGTACCACATTTGGTCTTGAATTTGGTATTTTTGATAGAAGCATAAATGATAGAAAAGGAACAAATAGGTATGTATTTTTGGTTGCACTAAAGCAATATCTTAGTTAAGAAGAGTTTTAAGAGATCTACAACAACACATAGAGGATCTAACAATGATACATTGTGACAATATATTAACCATTGCAATGACAAAGGATCCTGTATTTTATGGGCGAACAAAGCGCATTAAGATAAGGCACCATTTCATTAGAAATCTTATGGATCAAGTAGAGATCAAGATGGAATTTTGCGAGAATAATGACCAATTAATATATATATTCACCAAGCTAGTCTCAACAAAAAATGTTTATTAAATTGAAAGATATGGTTGGAGTGCTATACTTTTCTAGATTAAAGGGGAGTGATAAAAATTAATCTAGAAAGTCAAAGAAAATGTGTAGAAAATTAATCTACAAATTTTAGGAAAGTGGGTGTAATTAATTATGTAGAAATATCTCTCATAATCAATATGAACTATAAAATCCAAAATGATAAAAACTAAGAGGTAAAATGAATACTAGGTAAAATATCTAGAATATTTTAGAAGTCATCATGAACTTCCTAAGACTATAGATTTTCATGAACTTCCTAAGACTATAGATAGGTCTAAAATGTAAGCCAGTAAAGTGGAGAAAAACATTATAGGCAATAGCAAGCTAAAATAATAAATTCTTTTTGTGCAAATCCTTCTCTTTCTCTTTCACGTCCCCAAAATCTAATAGAGATATTTATTAATTGTTAATCCATTTGATCGAATCTAAAGTTTACTGTTTTTAATAAATTATTAAAGAATTTATTCTTTAATTAAAAAACAAAATAGAATTAAAATGAAAACATACAGAAGTCTAAAATTTTGGAATAATTATTTTGTAATGAGTCATAATCGTGTTATTAAAAGTTTTATGCATATGTTTTAATTTGTTTTAGTTTTTTACAAGGTAAAATTACAATAAGTTTAACTTGATAGTTTGAGATAGAATTATCTAATAATTTGTAAAACTTAATGAATCATAAGTTGTCATAAATATTTACACTTTGTGATTTAAAATTTTTTAAAAAACACTATATCAATGGTGACACTATAATACAATTTTGACAAGAAGAGTTAAATTCCTAGATTTTGTTTGTATTGATGGACCTTGACTACCCACTATAAAGTTGGTTGGATTTGAAGTATATTGTTTTATAGACAATTGATAGTTTTATTTTTAGTTGTCATCTATATAAAAAAAACATTATTTATATCTTTAGTATTTATAATATTAATAATTATTGATATCAAACCAAAGTTTTGAATTTTGCATTGTACCGGTTGAAAATTGTCTTATTGTATTTCGTATTAGCCGGTACCCGTCGATATTTAAAATACCGGTCAAATACTGATCGGTACTATGAAATTCAAATAATCTAGGGACCTAAATGTTAAAAAAAACATAGGCATAAATTGAAATGCAATAGATAACTTTAGGCAAAAGCAATCACACAGATGAGAAGCCGCCATAACCAACAACAGCCACAAAGCTCCTGCAACCACCGTAGCCCGCTATAGCTACAACGACCTCTTAAATTCTCTAATCTCTCTCTTATCTCTTCCTCTATTTCCCATTCCATCGACATCCCCGTCAACAATTGTGACTGGTAGGTACCGAATTCGGTGCCTACTATGCCTAGTAAAGACAAAGGCACTCCTACCTATAAAAAAGTAGGATTAGTATGAAAAAATTTATATAACAAGCAGAAGAAGAGAGACGTGAGGTGAGAGAGAAAAGAAAGAGAAAGAGAAAAAAAAATATTCTGTGTATTTTTTGATCCAGTTTTTCCTTATAATTTTCCAATCTTTCTTAATAATAAAATTCTTCTATCCTTGTCTGTAGTTTTTACCCTAATTTGGGAGATTTTCACATAAAATCAGTGTGTTTATTACTATTCTTTCAGTCCTATTTAGCTGCAAACCTGCTCTAATCCGGTCGATTTTCATAACAAGTGGTTTCAGAGTGAGGTGAGAAAATTACGATGAATTTTTTAGCGTAATCCGTTCGGAGTTCAGGTGAGCACAGTGAAAGTTGGGGAATAGTAACCTCAAAAGATGACACCTGTTCATGAATTTATTTTTGCATTAAACTGTGCAATTAGTTACTGTAATTCAAGTATACAATACTATTCACATGTATGGTACTATTCATATATACGAACTATTCATATGTAACGGTACTATTCACGTGAAATAGTGGGAGTTAAATTCTATTCGTGATAGAAGCAATGACAACAAAATTGAGATTAAAAATTTCAATGGGAGTTATTTCTCATTGTGAAAGTTGAAGATAAAGGCAATCTTGAGGAAAGATAATTGTCTGGCGGCCATTAGTTAATGGTCAGCTGGAAAATGGAACAAGATGGACAGGAATGTTGTAGCTAATCTTCACCTAGCTTTAGCTAATAGAGTATTATTCAGCATAGGAAAAGAAAACTACAGTCAGTTGTGGCTATATCAACAACAGAAGCAGAATATGTAGCAGCTACATAAGCTAGTAAAGAAGTAGTGTGGTCGAAGATGTTATTCGAAGAACTTGGGAATAAACAAGAGAATATTACTTTGTATAGTGACAGTCAGGGTGCTTTCATCTTGCAAAGAATCTAGCTTTTAATTCAAAGACAAAGTACATTCGAGTTCAGTATCACTTTATTCATGAGAAAATGGAAGAAGGAACGGTGGATATGCAAAAAATTCATATAATGAATAACCTGGCAGATTTTATGAAAAAGTAATCAATGGTAAAAAGTTTATGTGGTGTCGAACCTCATGTGGCCTGACAAAAATGTATGCAACATAAAGCAACAAGGTAGAAAAGAATGATGTGAAGATATGATTGATTATCAATCAAATCTTCAAGTGGGAGAATTGTCAACAATTGTGGCTGGTAGGCACCAAATTCAGTGCCTACCATGCCTAGTAAAGACAAAGGCACTCTTGCCTCTAAAAAGGTAGGAGTAGCATGAAAAATTTATATAATAAGCAGAAGAAGAGAGATGTGAGGTGAGAGAGAACAGAAAGAGAAAGAGAGACAGAAAATATTTTGTATATTTTTTGGTCTAGTTTTTCCTTGTAATTATTCAGTCTTTCTCAGTAGTAAATTCTTTTATCCTTGCCTGTGATTTTTACCCTAATTTGGAAAATTTTCATGTAAAATGTGTGTGTTCATTACTATTCCTTCAGTCCTATTTAGCCGCGAACCTGCTCTAATCGGGTTGATTTTCACAACAATCGTTTGCCCACTTCTACTCTCCAACTCTACTCTAAGCTCCTCCATAGCCATCTTTGGCCTCATAAACTCAAAAGGTAGAATTCCTAGTCTCCCATTTATCTGGTTTCTCTTTGTTGCCACTCTCTGCTGCAATCTTGGTCTTGAGAACCCCTCTAAAACAATTGAATCTATTGATCTTTGATGCAATTCCAATCTTCTCATCAAAACGCAATGACAGAGGTTGGATTCTCGTTTCCATTAAGGCTCTATTCTTATCTTCCAATCCCACGGCCTCTCTTCGATAGCCAGAAATTGTTCGAATTACCTGTTTCAAGATGTGAATTTTTTATGTGCAAAAACTTTTAACTTTAAAATACCAGTGTGTTTTTATAGGATGTAGAATCAGTAATAGAATTTGGACTGTCTGTGTGAAGTTGGAGGCTTGTGGATGTGATTGTGAATGACCTAAAAATATGAATTGAGAGGGATTATTTTCTAGTGTAAAATATATTTAGAGATTACTTTATAAATTTAAAAAATTATTTGAAACGATATCCGATCGACATCGGTAAAGTATTTTAGTAAAATCAAAAAATTTGGTACTGATATTGGTACGATATTCATAACATTGTATCAAATAGTTTGTGTGGTAAGGTTATTTCTTTGTGATCGGAAGATAACGGTTCAAGTCATGAAAATAATCTCTTTATAAAATATAAAGAAAAGATTGTGTACAATTGAGGACCCTCTCATATAACTTTCGCAAAGCAGAGAGTCTTGTGCATTGGAGCAGCTATTAGCTTGTCTGATATGCTTTTGCCTTGACTACGAGAAACTTGGTCTTGAATTGAGCAAGACCGTGCGAAAAGGGAAGCCCAAAGCCTTGTATTTCATCTACCGCTACAATTCAGTCCGCTGGACTTCCGGGAGTCTACTCATGGCAGCCTCGCTGAACATACCTGTTCTACTTCTATCAGACGAAGAGGTTTTTACATATACTATTTTTTGTTAAGGAACATCATGCTGATCTTAAATCTTTTATTAGTGAGGATGCAAATATTGAGGGCTATATTGATTTTTCTTTTTAATAAGAGAGAATATTGATATTAAATCTCTAATAATTAATTTACAATTAATGGATACATTTTGAAGATATACTTAATTTAACTTATTTCAACTACCGATTAATGTAAAAGACTACAATTAGATAGGATCACAATCTTCACAAACTTGGACAAATAATTACATGTTTGAAACACATATAATTGATATAAGCAGAATGCATCATTAACTGAACAAATAGATGAGGCAACGCACACCACCACATGCTAATCCGATTCCTGGCGCACCATTACCTGCTCTTTTTAGTGGCATTTTATCATTCAACAAGCACGCGCACACAGTGCTTGAAAATGGTTTTTTATTTTGCAAATCAGGACAATTTTCAAAGACATGCAATATTTGATGTGGAAAAGGAATCTTCCAATTTGATGTGGAAAAGGAATCATCCAACTTTAACTAATACGATGAAGCATTTGTACTGTTGGACCATTTTCCTTCCAATTAACATACTAATTCTTCAATGGAGATCCAACTTGAGGTGGAGAGGAGTTGCACGTTAGAACTGTGGTGGACAGCATAACAAACCATTAATGCAGGGTCAGAAATGTGCATCATTACCCTAATGACGATAGGATTACGTAAACTAAATGCTTATTTTCGACAGAGGAGAGCTCTATAATAGGACTCTGCTATTTCATTTCATGAGCACAAATCCCAGACAGAAGTTGACAAAATGGTTTCTTCAACTTGTTCAATCCTTTCACTGCTTCTAGTTCTTGTGTTATCACCCTCATTTTCAATTTCTCTTTCCATTCAGGAGAGTTTTCTTCGATGCCTTTCGCTCAACTCTGAGATATCAATTCCTTTCTCCTCTTCTTTCTACACAACATCAAATTCTTCATTCTCTACTATTCTACAATCTACTGCTCAAAACCTCAGGTACCTGTTGCCTTCCGTGCCAAAACCAGAGTTCATCTTTACGCCTTTGTACGAATCCCACATCCAAGCTGCTGTCATTTGTTCTAAACAGATTGGGATTCACCTTAGAGTCCGCAGTGGAGGACATGACTATGAGGGTGTCTCGTATGTTTCTGAAATAGAAACGCCTTTCATTGTTCTGGACCTAGTCAGGCTTCGTTCTATCAATGTTGATATTGATGATAACAGTGCTTGGATTCAGGCTGGTGCCACAGTCGGTGAAGTCTACTACAGAATTTCAGAGAAAAGCAGAACTCATGGATTTCCAATGGGACTATGCAGCAGTTTAGGGATAGGTGGCCACATTACAGGAGGTGCATATGGGTCCATGATGAGAAAGTATGGTCTTGGTGCGGACAATGTCATTGATGCTCGCATAATCGACGTTAGTGGCAGAGTTCTCGACAGACAAGCGATGGGAGAAGACCTGTTTTGGGCAATTAGAGGAGGTGGAGGAGGGAGCTTCGGAATAATTGCTGCCTGGAAAATCAAGTTGGTTCCTGTGCCGTCTACTGTCACAGTTTTTACAGTTACAAAGACCTTAGAACAAGGGGCCACTAAGCTGCTCCATAGATGGCAACAGGTTGCTGATAAACTTGATGAGGACCTATTTATCAGAGTCTTAATACAAACCGTCAGTCCAAATGAAAACAAAGAGGAAAAAACCGTGGCAACTTCCTATAACGCCTTGTTTCTTGGTGATTCATATAGATTGCTACAAATAATGCAAAATAGTTTTCCAGAGCTAGGCTTAACAGAACAGGATTGTGTTGAAACAACCTGGATCAAATCTGTCCTGTACATTGCTGGATACCCCAGCAACACACCTCCTGACGTTCTACTTCAAGGTAAATCATTGTTCAAGAACTACTTCAAGGCCAAATCAGATTTTGTCAAAGTACCAATTCCTGAAACGGGACTTGAGGGGCTGTGGAAACGGATGTTGGAGGAAGATAGTCCTCTGATGATTTGGAATCCTTACGGTGGAATGATGAGCAAGATTTCAGAGTCAGCGATTCCTTTCCCTCATAGAAAGGGCGTCCTGTTCAAGATCCAGTATGTGACAACATGGCAAAATGCAGAAGAAAGCGCGAAACATTCCGAGTGGATTAGAAATCTTTACAACTACATGGCAGCTTATGTTTCCATGCTACCAAGAACTGCATATGTCAATTACAGAGACTTTGATCTAGGGATGAACAAGAGCATTAACACAACCTTCATAGAAGCACGTACTTGGGGTCTTAAGTACTTCAAGGACAACTACAATAAATTGGTGCAAGTGAAGACCAAGTTCGATCCTGATAACTTCTTCAGGCATGAACAAAGCATTCCACCTCTTCCTGAATCGCTTAGAATTAGAAGAACAAGAAGAAAAAGAGGAAAAGGTCACCACTAAATTGACCAACCTTTTTGTCTCCTCGTCAATTAGGATGGTCACTTAGTGCAAGTAAGCTGAAGAACGAAATAATAACACTTACTAATATCGATGGCCATAAGAAGGCAATGTAATCCTACTCTCTTATGATGCAAGTGCTATAGAGAAGTGGTGAAGTTATTTCTGTTTCCTTCGTTGTTTTAGTCTTCTGTTATAGCCGAATACAAGGCCAACAAGTAGTGATCATTAGTGACCATCATTTTTCACCGTTAACATATTCAATAGATCTAAATTTCTTAAAGATAGTTATGCAATTGAATATTATAATAGATAAATGAGTAATTTTTGGGTATTAATTAAGTTCAGTTGAGAAGGATTCCTCCTCCTAATTTTATATTGTCGAACAATAAAAATTTAGATTTGTCCCTCCTATTTGAATGTCTTCTTCTTTTATTACTAATCGTCCAAGAGATCCCAAATAATGGATAAGCACATATAATAAGTTAACAAAATGAAACTTTGTAATGCTAAAAGTCACAACTATTAAAAAGTTCACATTAAGATGTGGTTTACCTGAAAAACAAATGATTGGATAAGAAAAATTTTGAAATAATTAAAAAATGTATAGAAAGAGTTCTGCAAATTTAGAGATTCTGCCTGTCTCTTATCATGTGGAATATAGCAAAAATTTGTAAGTGATTTTTGTTATTGATCAATGATATAAGTATGTTTTCGAATTATTTTTAATTAATCAGTGATACAATTGTTAAGTTTACCAAAGAAGCCTCAATGATTCCTGTTGCTTATTTTATGTTGTCGAAAAATAAAAATTTAGATTTGTGCGCCTATTTGAATATCTTCTTCTTCTTCTTTTATTTATAATTTTTTAAAAGATCCCAAAAATAGATAATTTATCTCTGTTGTTGTTTTTAACTCATCTTATTTTAGATGTTTAGACAGGAAGGTAATAGATGTGTAACAAGTGGGGAAATGAAGAACTCAGGGTCATATTAAGGAACTGAGCTAACAACTCATCCATAGACATCATAAAGGAGATATTCAAATGGATAGGATAAATCCAAGCTTTTAATGTTCAAAAATATGAAATATCTATTATTGGTCTCAATCCATTGTATTTAGAGGTCCAAACAAGGACTTAGTAGGCATACGACAATTGGAAAAGTGAAGAACTCGAGATTATATTGAGGAACAACTTAACAACTTATTCATAGATATGGTACATTTCTCTCATTTTCTTGTTTTTCTATCCATTTTCTATGTTCATGCTTTGTTATTGTAAGTTTACAAGAATGTTAATTTTACCATATTATTTAATGTTCTTGAAAATGGTGACTTACAATATTTTAGTTATTATCCTCAGAAAAGTTAATTAAAAAAAGAAGTTATAAATCTAAAGCACCCAATTATTGCATTGAATAATAGTGACCGAGGACTGGAGTAGGAAGAAGTTGATGATTTATGTTATTTATTGAATCACCATATTCTCCACAACAAAAAGAGAAGTTCATAAAGGCAAAACAAAAAGTAACCAATAAGCATATTAAAATAGATATGAGGATGGCGTTAAGTCAATTTAATTTAAGGCTTACATTATAGGTCAAGAGTAATGATGTTCTAAGCGAACTCAAGATTTAAAGAACAAATATGAAATTTGAACTAACTTAAAAATGAATTGCTAAAGTTGTCTAATAAAGTGTGAATATATTTTGATGTTGACTATATTGTATGAATATTTACAGAATTGTCAAATATGATTTTATTAGTAGTTATGCAAATTGATATAAAGCCTAATTTTTGAACATCAAAAATAGGTCCCCTGATATGAGATCTTGTGAAATTAGAGAAATTTGAGAAGTTTAGGTTGAGGTTGGAAGCTTTGATGTAGATGATCTTTCATTGAAAATTAACTAAATGAAGGAGATTTATGGAGATAGTTTGGCATGGATAATGGTTTTGAATAAAATAAAATGAGTACACATAAAAGTAGATGAGGTTAAGGTTTTGAGGCTTTTGGGAGGAGTACAAAGTCAATAATCACAAAATAGTTATTATGTACTCAAGAAAGTTACGGTTTCTTTGACACATAAAAGTTTTTTTATGGAACTTGTTTCTTTATGCATTGGATGTGTTTATGTATCAAAACGCTAAATATAGTATCAATATACAAATGCTAGATATGTACTCTATGTTGATGGCTATGAGCAACTTAGTTGTGGATATTTCATCCTAACTATCTTCGCAAGAATGCTCGCATTTATGCCAAGTTGTAAGGCCAAAAGTGTCCGTGCCTTCGATGAGTGGATACACAGCTATTAGGAAAGTGAGTTCAGTTTCTAATAATTTGAACTCAATAAATATTTAAACCTATACAAAATGTGTATTTCATAGTATCTAAATCTTATTTTATTTGTAGATTTTTATCTCGACAGGCTACATGTGGACAATCCCTTTAAGTGGGATACTATGACCAAGGATTACAATATGGGATGACATCAATAGTGTTTGAATTATTGAATCACCATCTCCTCCACAACAAAAGAGAAGTTTATAAATGCAAAACAAAATGTAACCAATAAGCATATTAAAATAGATATGAGGATGACGTTAAGTTAATTTAATTTGAGACTTAATTTGAGACTTACATTATAGGTTGAGAGTGATGTTGTTCTAAGCGAACTCAAGATTTAAAGAACAAATATAAAATCTGAACTAACTTAAAAATGAATTGCTAAAGTTTGCTAATAAAGTGTGAATATATTTTGATGTTGACTATATTGTATGAATATTTATAGAACTATCAAATATGATTTTATTTGTAGTTATGCAAATTGATATAAAGCCTAATTTTTGAACATCAAAAATAGGTCCCTGATATGAGTTCTCGTGAAATTAGAGAGATTTGAGAAGTTTAGGTTGAGGTTGGAAGCTTTGATGTAGATGATCTTTCATTGAAAATTAAAAAGAACTAAATGAAGGAGATTCATGGAGATAGTTTGGCATGGATAATGGTTTTGAATAAAATAAAATGAGTACACATAAAAGTAGATGAGGTTAAGGTTTTAAGGCTTTTGGGAGGAGTACAAAGTCAATAATCACGAAATAGTTATTATGTACTCAAGAAAGTTACGGTTTCCTTGACACATAAAAGCTTTTTTATGGAACTTGTTTCTTTATGCATTGGATGTGCTTATGTATCAAAACGCTAAATATAGTATCAATATACAAATGCTAGATATGTACTCTATGTTGTTGACTGTGAACAACTTACTTGTGGAAATTTCATCCTAACTATCTTTGCAAGAATGCTCGCATTTATGCCAAGTTGTAAGGCCAAAAGTGTTCGTGCCTTCTTTGAGTGGATACATAGCTATTAGGAAAGTGAGTTAAGTGTCTAATAATTTGAACTCAATAAATATTTAAATCTATACAAAATATGTATTTCATAGTACCTAAATCTTATTTTATTTGTAGATTTTTATCTCGACAGGCTACATGTGGACAATCGCTTTAAGTGGGATAATATGACAAGAATTACAATATGGGATGACATCAATATCGATGAGGCATTGAATATTGATAGAGTACTTATATACGTAAAAAGTACATATATTTCACTATTATTTTTCTTTTTATGCTTACATTATTTTGATTTACTTAATTTATGTTATGTTTTTAGGTAATTGAGAAGATGTTCCCCTAAGATGAGATTTGCCAAGAATATGAGACCATTACAAGCAAAAAGATAAAGAAAACACAATTTCTAGTAAAACAAGGCTTGACATATGGTCGTGTGTTAGCCCGTATCCCTCCTGAACCACCTGGAGATGAAGAAACAACTAGATGCGTAGGCATACAAGAGACTATGTGATAGAGAAAATATCCAAAGAGCAACAAGGTCTAAGGCATGGTCATTTCTCAACCAATGTTATCCAAGAAAAAAGTTACAAAGAATACACAACCTATAATATAGACTTATTAGATCTGATGTCCTCCTTTAAAAAAAAACACCCAGCTTGGAAAACAATGATGTCTAAGGTGGAAAAAATGAATAAATGTATATGGAAATCTTAAATTTAGAGATCTTTTATCTTTCTTCTCTATTCAATACATACAGTTAACTACAAGGAGTTAGAATAATAATCTCTAGGAGATTAATTTTGAAGTTATGTTTGCTAGAGAAGAATATTGGAGATCATCATAATGAATCGAAGCTTATTGTGCAAAAATTTCATGTATAATTCTCTCTACCCTGATGTATTTTAGTATATCATTTATGTTTATTAGTGTAAATATTATTTATAACTAGTTCCTTTATACTTTTAGATAAGGTGAACTCTACTATTGTTTTTATAAAAGATTAATTCACTTTTAGTTATTATATGATATTTATTTATATGAAATTTATTTAAATATGCTTAATGATGATTTAATTAAGCTAGTGATTAGATAATATTAATTTGTATGTAGACAATTCAATAAAACCTACATATAAGTGAAATATGGCTTAGATATTAGAAGTTGCATGGGGGTACTAGAGATAAGATTACATAAATCCTCTAATGTTAGGGTTAAGCCTTTCATAAAAATTCATTAAACCTAAGGTTTTAATAGGATAGATATATATAATAATCAAATTGAGAATAGTTTATTAAGACTTCAGAGATTATAAAAATGTTTTATAAGAATTGTAACCTACGAATTTTTTCTAGTCCAATTTATTAAAAACTTTCTAAGTTTATTGAATCAGATTATAATGATAATGATAAGGGGAGTCTTATTTTTATAGATATTACTTATATCTAAATTCTCTATTCAACTATTTATTTTGATTTATTATACCTTTGTTTTATTATTAAATTCCATATATAATCAACATATTTTAATTCTTTTATTTGTTTGTACTATAAGAGTCATATAAATCGTTTTAGCTTCTTGATAGGATTGATACTCTATTCATTACTATATTACTTATAAAAAATATGTGTACTTATCTTAGGTTATGAGTAATTAGGTATTGATGCAAGAGTTTGGGAAGCTGCCAATTTATGTTAACGTTTGAAAATATTATTTTTAAAGATTAATATATTGATTTCTTAACTAATATATTGATTTCTTAACTAACATTAAACGTGAAGGGTCAATTACAATGAAGATCAATTGATAAGCATCATGGTTTGTGGAAGGTGATAAAGGAAAAGGTTAATTATGATAAAGATCAACTAATAAAGTGTCATGGTAGGTGGGAAGGAGGCCAAAGTAATGAGTTAGTAAGTTGTTGGAAACCCATTTTTCCATAACTATTAATTCATGCCTAAACAGTTATTGACATTTTAGTTAAATGATAGGAAAAAGAAGAGGTCTTAATGCATCAACAAGTGTTAATGATAGAGAATATAAGTTAACAATCAATCTTGAGACATAAGGAGACACTAATGATGGATCCTGAAAAAAGATGTCTAAGGCCTACTGAGATGTTGATGGAATATAAGGATAAAGATGAGGCTATCCTACAGTTTAAGGAGATGATAATGAAGGAGAAGGGATGAAGTTCAGAGAATGGTATATCTTAAAGAAGCCTTCATTATATTTGGACTATAGTTATAATGATTTTTGATATTGTAGTTAAAAAGTAGGCATCAAGGAAAATCGGGCCCTTATAAAGACATTAATGATTGAATTTGAAGGCAATAAACAAAAAGAAGAATAAGAGATAGAAAAATTAAGTGTGAATGAGGACATAAGATTACATCATTAAAAACTTAACCAATCAATTAAGTTTATAGAAAAATTGATAGTAAAATTATTGAACTTTAGGGAATAAGGAAAAATTCATGGTAATAACTTGATTGAATAAAAGGTTTCTAGCATAGCTTTGGTCATTATATCCTTTATATCTAGTTAAGCTTTATGATAAAAAGTATCATTTAATCCATCTGGACTAGGTGCCTGAGTGGGGTTCATTTCAAAGACAACTCCTTCTACTTCATTTAGTCTAAAGGAGAGAAGAAATTGAAAAATCTCCTCTATAAATTGATTGTGGATAAAGGATATAAGTAGTTAAGTTGAGGACATATTGGTTGTTTTGGTTCCTTGAAATAACTACAATCCATTTCCTTAAGATCTTATTGATATGAGATTGCCTTACCATCTTGGTTCTTAATGGATAAAACTTTATTAGTGTTCCTTCTTGCTATGATAGCATTATGAAAAAAAAAAATTATTCTCATATCTCCCTCCTTTAACTGTAATACCTTAGCTCTCTGCTTTAATACCAAGTTATGATCATATATAGCTTTGAAATACTCAAGGATAGCCTTCTCTCCACCATTAATCCCCTGGATGATTATATACTTCTACCTAGATGTTTTTCAATATCCTTTTATATTGTTCTTCTTGAAACCAAGTGCTAGATTTAGAACTCGATCTAATTTACTTTAACTCATCTTTAGTGAATCTTCATATTTGCATGCAGATAAATGAATTATAATCGTGGAATCTTTTGCATATACCTATTATTGTTATGTCAAAAAATCCTCTTTCTCCACCATGAAATTGTTAAATATCAATAAGAAACTTCTTTTTATTTAGAGTAGGAAGTCTTACACCATCAAATACTTTAGTGGGTAGGAACTTTACTTTTCTCTCTATATAAGTGCTTATCAAAGAACTATCAACCAATGTCCTATTAAGTTTCTTTATTATAACCCGCCTAGAAAATTGTTTATTGCTCCAAGTATAAAAGCACCCCTCAAAACTCTAATTTTTTACTCCCAACTTTGTGATACAATCATTAAAATCCTTGGAATGGTTATTTAGGCACATATTACCTTCAGCTTTAAACTGAATAGCATACTATTAAGGTCTCCTATAAGAAGGCAAGGAAGTTAGATTGTTGCTTTAATATTTTCTGGGTTGTTCCATAAGGATCTCCTTTGAAATCCAAATTTAGATGCATATACGAATGTAACTTTAAACTTTCCCCTGTTTTATAAACTTAATCTTGGAATATATATGTTGTCCACTAGAGTTCAAAACTTCAAGCCTAACCCTACTGGAATCAAAATCTATTATGATTATGCCATAATGGTGGTTGTAAGTCAACAAAAAAGACCATCGATTGCCCTTATAATTAAGTTTCCTGACCTTCTTTTCAGACATCTCAGTTTCAAGGACCCCTATGACCTTTATTTTATTTCTATCCCTATGACCTTTATTTTATTTCTATAGACAAACTCCCAAAGAGCAAGTTATTTTGTGGGGTTGTTTAGTATGTAAATATTCCATGAAGTGATCAACATAACTAGGCATTTTTTAAATGAAAAACCATCATTTTCCTATTTCTACTACATTTCCTTTTGCTTACTAATTTAAATTCAATACTGGTCTCTCCATTTTCACTAATTTCGAGTGTATCTGCTAGTTAATTAACTAATCCTTTATATTTCCCATATGAGCTAAGGACATAATAATTACAGCCTCTTATGGTAATGGTTATTGAACCTCATTAATTTTTCGTTACCTTACATCACAAGTTATTTCTTCAAATTCTTTTGCTTGCTTATTATTGAAATCTAGTATGTCCTCAACTTGGTCCTTACTTTATTCCTTTCAAATAATATGTCATGTAGTCTTTATAATCTAGTTATTATCCTTCTGGTCTAATCCCATCAGTTCTATATAATCCCATCTTTTAAACTTTTTGCCCTTCTCAATCCATTTTTCCCTCGAGGGATTTGTTTAGGTCTCCATTTGTAAGAAACATATATGAAGTCCTCAAAAAAGTGTCTTCATCCTCAAGTCTTTATATATGGATAATGTCTGGAGAGTTTTATTATTTTTCATGTTAACGCACAACCTAATATATCCAATTCTCCTTCTACAAGTTGTCATCTTATCCATGAATATTAGATGTCCAATGTAGCTAGCTAGACTCAATCCCTTGGTATATCAATAATCCAAAGGTCCTCTATGCAAATTTATCCAAATGGGAATTCTATTATAGGAGACTTTTCTAAACTCAAACTTGGTTTCTATGGTTGTAAAAAAAATGGTTGGTTTAACATAAGCCATAGTCATTCCCCCATCACCTATCTAACATTTGTTTGAGATGTAAACTTGAAAAGAATAAGGTTCTCTTATGATAAGAGCTCTTCATCTAGCCCTTGATTCACCATGTTTCTAGTACCCATTCTCTTACTTTTTCATTAAATAATCCAATTAGAGTTTAGATCAGTGTATTTGCACCATCCTTTAATACGTATATATCTGGAGTCATTATATTCTTTCCCTCTTTTGCTGAAGGAGGGGTATATTATAGATGTTTAGCTTGTTCCTCGCTAACAACTTGCTTCCAACTTATGGAAGGGTTGATGTGGAGTACTTTAGTGCCTCCAAGGTTAATTGCAAGATGATTTGGTGCTTTTTAGGAAGATGAAGAAGGAAAGGGAGGAGAGTCAAGTGGAGGAGTTAGGGAAATTATGGTCATTTTAGATTTTGCAAAATCAAAGCACTTTGTTTCCCAACTCCAAATGGAAAAAGGTTGTAAGTTCATACTATCTTTTTTCAAAAGGTGGTTACTATAATAGACAGTGAGTTAAAGGTATGTAAAATTACGAATGTAGAAGGACAAGAATACCCTTAAAAAGTAAACGATGCCCTATTAGGTACTAAAACTTAAGGTAGCGGTGTTGAATCGGTCATGGGGAATCTAGATGAATAGGAAGATGCTCCAATGAAAATGGGAAATCAAAGTGCTGAATAGGTGAGACTTAAGGTTGAGGAAGGCCTCCAATGGTTAGCAAGGTTGAAGAGAGCAATAACAATCACTAATTTTTATTAAACCCTAAGAATTATAAATTTCAAACTCAAATAAATTTGGACCTAATAAGATAAAATTAAAAGTTCGCAAGTCTTCAAGCAACTTCCAATGAATCAAATAAACACTAAATTATCATAATTTTCTAAAATTTTAAAATCTTGGGAATTTCTTAACTAAAAAAGTATATAATATAAATTTTCATTTTTAATATAACGTAAGAGTAATTTCTTGAAATAAAGTTAATGGACATGAAAAATATACTAAACTACGACAGATTCATATAGAGATTTACGTTAAAGAATACCACCTTTATTCGTAAGATTTGCAATTTTCACTGAAGAGTTTAAGATTTTTAAACCATAATGTAGTATATATTAGGTATATTTCAACCATCAATCAACTTAATTCAATTTCTAATTTCATAATAAATACACAAATAGGTTTGGATTTATAAAAGATCATTGAAACTTGTAAATTCCTAAATTTGACAACATGTAATAACTAAATATTA
>JAOQMQ010000007.1:994308-1005673 GCA_027563845.1 Erythroxylum subrotundum | reverse complement strand
TAATACTAACTCGTATTGTTGCCAAATATTCAAACATGACTTGTTCTGAAGCATTAGCCAACATAACGGAAGATCCCGACATTTGGTTGGCAAATTACTTGTTGCTTTAACAAAAGTAGTTGTGCCCTTTCAATTAACTGCATAGTTCATATGTGAATGCCCATCCTAAAAATTTTCTTACGAGACATTTATAATTGTTTTCATTGTTAGATGAATGCGTGATTAATTTTTCTTGTTTTCGATACATCAATGTATTATCTCTGTTTGCATTCAGCAATTAGGATCTGGCTATGGAATGCTATTATCCAAGTTCACATATGTGAGAAAACAAGACAATTTTCACCTTACCTTTTCTGTTAAACATGCAGTCAATATCCTGCCCAACCATAACTTCAATAGCAGAGCACTCTATTTAACCTTTTATGTCTAATATAGTCCAGTTTTCAGATTAGAACATGAAATGGAAAAAGTTACAGAAATACAAACGCAATTTTGAAAAGTAAAGTGTCCTATTGTAAGAATCAATAATTAGTTTCAGAACTTGATGGCATTTGACAAAGGGAAGCAGCATGTATTACGTACTGGAAATAGGAGAATAGCAGTCGCAGCCGGAGGAAAAACAAGCCTTAGACCATCCATAGGGTGCTTATGATGGCAGCCATGAAGAAGATAGTGTAAGGTATTACCCCTAAATGGAGTTCAAAAAATCAAGAAAGAATTTACGATGAGAAACAATTATAAACTTCAGTGGAGCATACGCATGTAGCCATATGAAAGAGAGGAAGACCAACCAATAGCTCTTTGTTTTTATGTGAAAAAGAAAGCGATGCAAACTGTACTCCAGCAAAGTCCAAACAAAAATGCCAGAAACCACAAGTAGAGCTATATCTTGAAGTGTGTGTCCCATCTGAACAGACGTTGATACAAACCAACATACAACTGGCAGCCAAATGACAGGAATTGCCCACCAAACTGTACGAGTCAAGAACTGGTCCAAGAAGAGCGAGAATCTCAAGATGTAACATATATGAAATCAATACGAATTTCTGCACGAGTGAAACCACTAACGAAGTAGCAGGTTAAGGCTTTCATATGAAGAAATAGATACCTCTAAAACTTCATTCTCAAAAAATCGAGGCCCTTCTTTGGAAACAATAGGCTGGTGAACCCATTCCTCGTAGGCTTCTCCTAGATGACCAACCTATGATGGAATTTCAAGAAGTTAAACCCACTACAATATGAAAATGATAGTAATGAAGAACTTAAGGAACAAAAACATTGGTTTAGAATATAAACCCCTGACAAGTGAACTTATTCAAAATCCAAGAAATTGTAGGCAACAAAAAGAATAACAGTTTTACAATGAAAAATTCGGTATTAAAGAAAAGTATAACCACAGCTTGCAAAAGAAGTAGGGTAAACTAATTTCCAGTACATCAAAAAAGTAGGTAAATGGAGCAACTGAATACATTGCTGATTGCACACGATGAAGAGTGGAGTTACCAAACAGAAGTGATGGACACAAAGACATTCTAAATGACCAGACAAGTGTAGAAAAAGAATGAAAACAAAAAGCAGTACTTAAAGACAATCCCGTGGATGCGATTCTTCACATTGATGTTAAAGTGAAAGATTACATATTGTATTAACCCAAAAGTGGAGGAGAGTAGTACCACCACCACTATGCCAATCTCTACTATTTGTCAGTCCGTTACCTGGAACACAAGGGCCTTATTTAGATCAACAGAGAACTCTTGAGCTACCATCTTTTTGCGTTACTATATACCTGTAGCTAGAGGAAGAAATAAAGGCTGATCAGTAATGAACAGAATAAAATATTAAATTGCTAGAGATTATTATATAAAATATAAGTGTGTTCTCTCTGTACGTTTAACTCCATAGAAGGCATAGTTAAAGTCTTTAGCTCAGAAAACGCAAAAATCAATTCCACTTTAGTTGATAGGTCCACAACTATAGACACAAACATAACAAAGATTTCCTATAGATTAGGTTTGAAATCACTATCGACAACTGTAAATGAATTCAGATCATTCCTAATTGAATTCAGAGGTCCCACATGACAACTAATCCTTGCCCATATAGCCAGAAGTAGTGGACTCCATATAGCAATCATCAAAAGCATACTCCATCTAAAAATTAATCCATATTCCAGTTAAAAATTCCTGGAATTTTAAAATAGGAAAGCGACAAAAGAGCTGCAACTTTAATAAGCCAAATCTTGGTGAAGTAGTTTCCTTTCAAATTCGTTTCTTGATTTCCTTACGTCTAGGAAGGCAACGAACAGCTCTCCAACTACGCACACTTCTCCCTGTATCCAATGTGCGGGGCCCTTTAGAATAAAAGTACCATCGTTTCTGACTTTGTGTAATACCAAGTTAACAACAAACCAATAGGTCTTCGAATTTGAACAAAAATCGAAAAGTCCTTTCTCAAACCTTATCATCATAGACACAAAGAAGTTTACTGCAATTTAAGAACTACAATGCAGAATATATAAAAATTGCAAATTGCAAGTAGCAAATAAAATTCTCCGAGAAATCCGAAATTAACTCATCGTCGACTAATTCACATCCAACCAAACAGAGAAGAAAAAACCCACGGTTGAAATCGCCAAGAAAATTCAGATAATAGTTATGGAGAAAGTAAAGGAAAAAGAACCAGATCTATAAATAGCATAAAGACCAAAACTTTAACAGATAAAAAAGCAAAGAAGACACTAACCCAGCAATGCGGTCGCAGTTGGGATCTAACCAGAAGAAGCTCCAAAATCCTTACCGAGTCTTCTCCTCTGCCTCTCCGTTTCTACGCGTGTATACCAACGATAGGTAACGGGAGCGGGAGGAGTAGTACAAGTGAAACTGATACGAATATATGCGAGATTCTCTTAGAGTATATATGCTCGGAGGGAGTAGAGAAATCTGGACCGCTGATTAAATCTGATGTTTCTCCAGGCTGGACATTTCTCCATCCAGCTGGGCAACAAAGTGCGTTTAGGGCAATTACGTAATGTTTTACCCAAGTCCTCTCTCTATCAATCATGTGATATTTTAGTTGAGTTCCACTAATATAGCACTTACTAGTAAATACCTAAGGGTTAAAGATATTTATTTGCTTCTAATAGTGCCACTGAAAAAAAAAGAGACCGCTGTTACGGGGCTTAAAAAACGACGTCATTTTGTTTATAAGTGTTGGCCTAAGGCTTGGTCAATTCGAATCCAACTTGTTGACTTTAGGTCAAAGTAAGAAAAATCAAACTCAAGCCCAATTGTCGTGTTTACGTTGTGGTTGTATGTTGTGTATTTTGGTTTTGAGAGAATAGATTTAAGATATATGATTTTTCATAACTCAAAGTTTAAGGCGCTACCAACATACATGATACTACTATTTTAAATTTATGTATTTGAAAAAAAAAACTAGTTGCTAACAACTTGCGTTGAGCAAGCTGTGGTGGTGGACAGCCACAACTTGCATAGTTGTGACAAAAGTGGTAGAGGGTCTATATAAAGACTCTCCTATCCTCTTTAATTGGGTGTGTGTTTTAATATGTGTATATGTGATGAGTTAGAACGACCTGTGTGTTTAAAGTTTTGTGTGAGAGAGTGATTTTGGGGTATTTTAGGAAACGTTTTCTTAAAAGGATGAGTGACAAAATAGTAAGGATATTATCTTAGGAATAGTACATTTAGGAAACATTTTGTACGTGAGTGTCACTATTTTGTTGTGTAATTTTTTCACACTTTATGCCTGTTCATTAGTTGAAGTTTTATTCGAAATTTGTCTCGTGGACATAGCACAAATTAGAAAGTAAACCATGTTAAATTTTTGCGTGTTATTTCCTTACTTATTTTACTTGTGAGATTTAATTCATAATTTTTCCCAACAAGTGGTATCAGAGCCAGATTTGGTTCTATGTCAAAGTATTTCTTATCGAAGATAGATGCAAAAATAAGCAAGATGACTAGCCTAAATGACTCTAACTACCACATATGGAAGAACAAGATGAAAGATCTTCTATTCGTTACAAAAATGTATTTACCGGTATTTACCACAACAAAATCTGAAAATAAATCAGACAAGGAGTGGGCGTTTAAGCATGAGTAGGTATGTAGTTTTATTTAAAAATTTGTTTAAGATAATGTGTATAATAATATCTACAACGAGACTTATGCAAGGACATTATAGAAGAAACTCGAGGAGTTGTATGCCTAAAAACCTGTAACAATAAATTATTTTACCTGACAAAATTAGTACAGATAAAATATCGAGAAGGTACCTCTACGGTAGATCACTTGAATGAATTTCAGGAGATCGTGAATTAATTATTAGGAATGGGCATAAAGTTCGATAATGCAGTGCTTGCCCTTTTCATGCTTACCTCCTTGCTAGAGTCTTGGGAGACTTTAAAGATTTCAATCACCAATTATGTAGTTGACAGTGTTGTTAACATGGAATCTGTGAAAAATGGAATTCTTAATGAAGAGAAGAGACAGAGATTACAGAGTTCGGCCTCTTCAACACAGTCAGAAGTTCTAGTCACAGGTTCCAGGTGGAGGAGCAAATCTAGAGGTCCAAATTTCAGAGATAAAAGTAGAGGAAGATCAAATAAATATGCAAACATTGAGTATCTTCACTGCAAAAAGAAGGGTCACTTCAAAAGGTTCTGCTGAAAGTTCAAAGAAGAAAAGAACAAAAGCTAAGAAGTTAAGAAAGATGATAGCAGTGATGATGAACACGCATCGACGGCTACTACCATTGATAACTTTCACATCGTCTCATATAATAATGATGTGAATAGTGCATCTTGTGAATTCAACTGGATAGGTGATAGTGATGCCACTATTCACGCCTCATCACATAAAGAACTCTTCTCATCCTACACATAAGGAGATTTTGGTGTCGTTAAAATGGGAAATATCAATTTGGCTATAATCACCAGAAAATGTGACATTTACTTGGAGACAAACAATGGCATGAGACTGCCTTTGAAAGATGCCAGACATGTTCCTAATCTTCAACTAAATCTAATCTCGGTTGGCATACTTGATGATGAAGGTTTTTACAACACTTTCAAAGATGACAAATGGAAACTTACTAAAGGCTCCTTGGTAATCACCAAAGGTAAGAAGTGCTCAAAGTTTTATGTGATGTAGGCAAAGGTCTCCAATGATGTTGTGAATCCAGTGGAGAAAGATGATGGAATTGAATTATGGGATAGGAGACTCGATCATATGAGAAAGAAGGGAATGACTTAGTTGGTGAAAAAGAATGCATTATTTGGAGTTGACCAAGTACATTTAAAGAAATGTGCTGATTGCAGAAGGGAATGACTTAGTTGGTGAAAAAGAATGCATTATTTGGAGTTGACCAAGTACATTTAAAGAAATGTGCTGATTGTTTTGCAGGAAAGCAAAATAGAGTTGTTTTCAAAAGTTCCCCTCCTTCCAGAATGAAGAATGTGTTGGAATTGGTACACTCAGATTTCTCTGGGCCAATGCCGAATTCACTAGGTGGTACTCAATACTTTGTGACTTTCATTGATGATCATTCTGGGAAGAAGTGGGTACACAGTATACACCTAGAAGACTAAAGATAAAGTGCTAAATGTTTTCAAGCAATTTCAAGCCTCAGTTGAAAGACAAACTGGGAAGAAGTTGAAATGCATTCGAATAGACAATGGTGGAGAGTACACTGGACCATTTGACGTCTATTGCATAGAGCAAGGTCTTCGACATTAGACTACTCCTCCTAAGACACCACAGTTGAATGGTTTAGTTGAGAGGATGAACAAGACTTTCATGGAAAGTGTTAGATGCCTACTTTCACATGCAAAGTTGCTGAAGATATTTTAGGTGAGGCTCTATTCACAGCAGTTCATGTATTAAATCGCTCATCATGCATCCCTTTAAAGTCTGATGTTCCAGAGAAAGGATGTTTCCTATGATCATCTAAAGGTATTTGGTTGCAAAGCTTATATCTATATCCCTAAAGATGAGAAATTGAAGCTTGACATTATATTTATTGTTATGGAGAAGATCAATTAGGCTATCGATTTTATGATCTAGTCCAGAAGAAGTCGATTAGGAGCTATGATGCTATATTTGTCGAAGACCAGACTATGGAAGATCTTGATAAAGTGAAAAGGATGTTCCAAGAACTAATGGTGACCCGGTCGATTTAGAGTTAATTCTTCCAAAAATGGTGTCAAGAAAATTTAGAGATGAAGTTAAAAATTGTTCGTCGAACGTAGTTGATGATGATACTCCCATTTAAAATCAATCAGATGAAGATTATGATGAAGATGATGTCCATAATCAACCACTAGCTCCAGAGGCTGCTCAGGTTTCGATAAGGAGATCTATGCAAGTAAGACAAGCCACTACTAGATACTCCAGTGATTAGTATGCGTTGCTTACTGAGGGGGGAGAACCGCAAAATTTTCAAGAGACTACGATAAATGAACATAAGATGAAATGGTTTGAAGCCATGCAAAATGATATGAAGTCCATACATGAGAATAAAACTTTTGAGTTGGTAAAGTTGCCAAAAGGCAAGAAAGTTTTGAAAAATAAGTGAGTGTTCAATATTAAGCATGATGAACATAATTCTCATCCAATATTCAAAGCTAGATTGGTTGTTAAAGGATTCAACCAAAGAAAAGGTATTGATTTTGACGAGATATTTTCACCAGTTGTGAAAATGACATCCATCCATACAGTGCTCGATTTAGCAACAAGTGTAGACTTAGAAATTGAGCAATTTGATAGAGATTTGGAAGAAAAGATATATGTCGAGCAGTAAGAAGGTTTCAAAGAAAAAGGGAAAGAGGACTATGTGTAGATTGATGAAAAGCCTTTATGGTTTAAAACAGGCACTGAGACAGTGATATAAGAAGTTTGAAATTGTTATGGGGGAGTAAGGCTATAAGAAGACTACTTCAGATCACTGTGTTTTTGTACATAAATTCTCTGGTGATGATTTCATTATCCTTTTACTTTATATTGATGATATATTGATTGTCAGCCAAAATATAAACAGGATTAACAGTTTGAAGAAGTAGTTAAGCAAGTCATTTGTCTTGAAAGACTTGGGGCCAGTAAAACATATTCTCGACATGACGATTATCAGAGGCAAGGGTATTAAGAAATTATTGTTGTCACAAGAGAAGTATATTGAGAAAGTACTTCAAAGGTTCAGCATGGATAAAGCTAAAGTGGTTAGTTGTCCTCTTGCTAATCACTTTAGGTTGAGCACTAAGCAATGCCCTTCGATAGATGAAGAGAAGGAAGAGATGATGAAAGTCCCCTATGCTTCTGCAGTTAAAAGTTTGATGTACGTCATAGTATGTACACAGCCAAATATTGCTCACACAGTTGAAGTAGCGAGTAGGTTCCTTTCAAATCCTAGTAAGGAACATTGGGTTACTGTGAAGTGGATTTTCATATATCTACGTGATACTTCCAAAATATGCTTATGTTTTGGAACTGCCAAGCCTGTGTTAGTTGGTTACACAGATACAGCTATGACTAATGATGTTGATTCGAGAAAGTTTACTTCAGGTTACCTAATTATCTTTGCCGGGGGAGCTATGACATGGCAATTAAAATTGTAGAAATGTGTTGCTCTATCCACCACTGAAGCGGAATTTATTGCTGCAACTGAAGCATGCAAGGAGCTCCTATGGATGAAGAAGTTCTTAGATGAACTTGGTTTTCAACAGGATAGATATCGATTGTTTTGTGACAGTCAGACTGTTATTCACCTTGAAAAGAATTCCTCCTTCTATTCAAGATCAAAACATATTGATGTGACATATCACTGGATCAGAGAGGTGTTAGAGAAGAAGCTATTGCAGCTTGAGAAGATTCATATAGATGAGAATGGATCAAATATGATGACAAAAGTTCTACTCAAAGGAAAGTTTGAGTTATGTCGATCATCTGCAGAAATGACAGTAAATACCATGTAGTCGGTAGGGGGAGAATTGTAAGACAGTACCGACATACGTGGTATCGTCATTCTAGATTTATGTCTTTGAAAAAAAAAAACTAGTTGCCAACAACTTGTGTTGAGCAAGCTGTGGTGGTGGACAGCCACAGCTTGCATATTGCAAGCTGTAGCAAAGGCGGTGGAGGGTCTATATAAAGACTCTCCCTCTCTCTTTCATAGGTGTGTGTGTTTTAATACATGTATATGTGGTGAGTTAGAGAGACTTGTGAGTTTAAAGTTTTGTGTGAGAGAGTGATTTTGAGGTATTTTAGGAAACGTGTTTAAAGTTTTGTGTGAAAGAGTGATTTTGAGGTATTTTAGAAAACGTTTTCCTAAAAAGGTAAGTGACAAAATAGTGAGGATATTATCCTAAGGATAGTAAATTTGGGAAAAACCTTGTATGTAAATGTCACTATTTTGTTGTGTAATTTTCACTCTCTATACCTGTTATTTTCGTTAGTGGAAGTTTTATTAGGAGTTTGACCCGTGAACGTAGCCCAAATTAGAGGGTGAACTACGTTAAATTTCTGCGTATTATTTCCTTACTTATTTTGCCTGTAAAATTTAATTCGTAATTTTTCTCAACGCAAAGAATGATGTAATGGAAGCTTACCCCAACTCCAACCAAACGTTGAGCATCTAGGCAATATCCGAATTTCGACAACCACCAAGTTACTTTGGCAGATTATAATTGACCAAATTAGACACCACCATGGACTAAGGTTTACACTTGAATTCATAAATCAAAGTAACTTTGTAATGTATTCGTTTTCTGTCTGTTGATTTACAGTCCAAGATCAAAAAACTGAATTCTAACACTTCATCAGCGAACACACAATACCAAGATGAGGTGAGGAGACCCCATTCATCCATATTGCCTAATTTACACATTTCCTGTATCTCAGAACCAATTTCAATACCAACCACCATGCAACTGTAAGTGAAAAGGCCACCATTCGACCTTCCACAAGTCCACCAAGAATGATGATAATGAAGGTAGGATAACTTGAATTGTTGTCCTTCCTCTGAATTACCATCCTTTTCTCTACAACTACAATCATGTCTGCCTCAGCCTCGTCACCAACTTCTATTCGTTCTCGTTCCATTTCTTGTCCTTCTGCTAAAGGATATCCTGAGGACTTGCCTGCATCTTCCAAACCTTGTTGACCATCAATTTGATCAGCTTCTTCCAATTTATCCTCCTCCCAACGTCCGCCTCCATCATTGTTTGCATCCCATTCTTTTACCTTATTCCTTCTCCATTTCTTTCCATTACGGACCAGCTTCCTCATCTTAGTTTTGATTTTGGCTTTTGTACTTACTAAAACTGCAGTTCCATTTCTTTCCACCTCAAGAACTCTCTTCTTTTTCATGGCTTGTAAATACCCCAATTTCTTATCACGATTAAGTGAATCCAAATTGTTTTCCATGTTCCTATTCTCTTCAACTTGAGAGACCATACCCTCCAGAACCTGAATTTCCTCTCCACAACAGCGGAAGTCACCATCAGGGGCATCAAACATATCACAGGAATGAGAAGAAAAGTAGTCTTCTTCTTGGACAATAATTTGTTTCTCTGAATGCCGACAACTCTTCACTTCTTTCGAAATTGGCACAACCGTCCTAGGTGGAAAGAAGCAAAACAACCTTTGGACCAAACCCGCGTTCGGACGCCGTTCAGACCAACAAGAGACATAATCACCGACATGCTCAAGGAAAATAAAAAGAAAAGCAGACGATGTGATCGCAACCGCCAGCTTCTTAAGGCTCAAGCCCAAAATCACCACCATAAACATCACAAGACCAGTCAACACACAAACCCGTCTAACCTTCCTAATCTCTTGCTCATTCTCACCTTCCCTAACACCATGAACACAATCCTGAACAGCCTTATCGACGTGCCTGCCGTCCAAATTCCCATGTCCACTCACCAATTTAAACCCACAATATTTGTTTCGCTCCTCCTCCAAATTTCCTGCTCCTAAAGTCTGGTTTTTCTCTAGCACGTCATCCAACTCTCTGGAGTTCGTTACAATTAAGGGATCCGAGACTACGATCTCCTCTTCCTCAACCAAGCACTGATCCTGCACCTTGTGCTTCTTGCTCTTAAAGGGTCGCTTTAACTTATCACGGTTCTTGACAAAGAGGTCCACAAGAGAAGTGGGAAACCCAGTTTCGAGAACCAGAGAGTTCCCATGTTTCCGGAACTGAAGATCCGCCACAATCCGTGAAATTCTTGGAACTCTGGATTTCTTCCAAGGTAAAGGCATTGCTTTTGCCCAAGATAAAGCTTAAAAGACCAACTTTTCCGTCGCGTAAAGGTAGTAAAGTTCGACACTTTAATGGAAACCAATTCCAGGGTAACAGCTTTATGCTCGAAACATGAACATAACTGTTGACAAAGTGGACAGAAAATAAATGTTGGATAAACACAGAAAAAGAGAGGTAATGCGGACGAAAACGAGAAGAAGTAACGGTGAGACGCGTGCGAGCTAGGACGCGGACGGGTGGGCCTTTTGGTTTTCACTTGTTTTGTATTGTGATTTTTTAAGAATTTAAATGTATTAAACCTTAAACGCAGTTCAAAAAGTTTCAAAAAATGTACATCAAATGATGCTCCATGACAATTAAGACATACAAAAGTACCATTAAAGAGTCTTAACGAACTACTAGAAATCTTACACATTCTAATGGATGAGGAGGTATTGCTGGGGCGGAAGTTTCTGCTTTTGTAAGTTGATTTGCAATCAGATTTGGTGTATTAATTACTTACAAAACTGCTCCATACGAGTGCTTTTATCTTGAAAAATTCTGAGATTTCGCTCATCCTATATTAGCCATGACAGTTGTTGATAAAGTTATCCAAAAGCTTTTCTTATTTGTGTTGTTTCTGTAGTTCAAATGTCGAATATGATCACTATTAAGTTTGTCTAGATTAGTAGCTAAGAAGCATCTGCTAAGCAACTTCTCCCAAATCTCTTTAATGTATTGGCACTTGAAGAATAAATGCTTAGACGTTCCTCAACCAATTGGCAAGATATGTATATTTTCCAATTATGCCAATTGTCCTCAATCTGCCTTTTATAGTAATCTATAATTAAACCCCGCGTGAGGTAGAAGGTAAGTAGACCAGATAGTTTTTGCTGGACCCCGTTCCCGAAGTCCAACTATCCATAACGGAATCACAAACGGAGACCGTTGGGCCCGAGTCCCGACCCCCGAGGCTGAACCCAGGGTGATTCGTCAGGACAACAAAAGAAAGAAAACGCGGAAGCCAAACATTCATAATATAATTTTGAAGTTAATCTACACAGCAACCAACTACTTTTACACATATCAAACCATTCATGCTTAGTAT
>JAOQMQ010000007.1:862788-886549 GCA_027563845.1 Erythroxylum subrotundum | reverse complement strand
AGAAACTATGGATCACCTATTTTTCCAATGCCACTTCTCAAATACATTATAAAGTATAATACAAAGCTAATATAGAATCCATTTAGAAGAAGGAAGCTAAGAGAAAATAATCCAATGAGCCACTTCCATCACCCATCTCTCACCAAAAGACTACACATTATTCAAAATAACCTTTTGCTTCATATGTGTATGCAATCCGGAGAGAACATAACCTAAGAAATTTCGGGGAAAAGTAGATAGACATTGACTCATTTTGTTGCTCAACAATCTCAAGAATTAAAGAGTCCCTCGGCCTTGCACTTAAGAAACTAGAATATCTAACTATATGTTAGCAAGCAAGGGACTAAAGAAGTCGAGAATGATCTCCACTTCAGGTGCAGACCAACATTAATGCCATAAATCGAAATGATCCTTGTTGCACGCACAGAAGTGGATTGTAACTTCACATCTTACAAGTAGTTACTTGGATGAAAGGCATTGTGTTGCAGCGCCCTAATACAAATTTATATGCCTTAATTTTAGCATTTGGAATTTTGAGTGGTTTTTTGGTAATTAATTTATTACTTCAATTTCTAAAAGGAACTATATCCACCTAAATGCGTTTTTATTTGATCTTACCAGAATACGCAATTGATGCATCTATTATGTAAAATTAGATGTATTTACTTTTGTGATCATGGTTTTAGAAAATAGTAAGCAGAGGGTTTAGTCACCCGGACTACCAACTTAACGTTGTTGGACAAGATCATGAGCTTATTGGTTAAGCAGGATTTTGAATAACAAATGAAATTGTATCATTTGCTTGCATTCCTGTTTCTTTCCTTATTTCACGTCCAATTCCGAGTTTTCCCTTGCACTCCGTCATACATAATTGATATTTTCGAACTTGTGGACCACAATAAAGTTTCTCAATCTTCTTCTGTGGTTGCTATTGCTGGAAACATGAGGAGTCAATGTTGGCAAATTAATGTCTGTCTCTCCCGGAAATTTCAGATGTTCCTTCCTTTCGCTGAATCATTTAACGGGTCTTCTCTGTCAATTACCAAGTCAACTCACGCGTTTTAAGGGAAACATAACTTCATAAAACTGTGAAGCCGAAGTTTCGAGTTGAACTTGATCTAGCTCCAGAAATTTTTGATGCAGGCGTATAGCTCTTGCTCTTCTTATTCTTTTAACTTCTCTGCTGTTTCGGTATAGCTGTGCTCATCCTAGTGCTTCTCTTTCTTCTCGGCATCTCTCTTTGTATGTAGCTCAGTTCCCCTACCCCATAGTTTTCCTTGTTGGACTTCAATGTATGGAATCCTCCAAGACAATAAGAAATGTCTCCAAGGTCTCTGCGCACAATCCTTCGCATTCATCGTACACAATGCCTCCTCCCCAAATTTTCATTTTATGTTCTACCTCAAATTCCTCCTCATTTCTTCAGGTAAGAAAAGTTGTTTCTCAAAATTTCGTGTTTTGACGATTTCTCGGTTCTGATGTTTATATTGTAAATTTCAGTTACTCCTTTAGCTTACTCCGCCACGCTTACTTTCGTAAACAACTGCACCGACCATGTATGGCCGGGAATTTATACCACTAGCGACTCAATTAAACCTTCGAGCACCGGCTTCTCTCTCCGGCCAGGTGAAGCTAAAGTAATCTCTGTGGAAACCAACTGGATTGGTCGGGTATGGGGTCGGACTCTCTGCACTCAAAATTCAACCACTGGAAACTTCAGTTGCGTAACTGGCGACTGCGGCTCCACCAATCTAGAATGCTCTAATCGCGGGGGTAAACCCCCAGTCACGCTCGCAGAGTTCACTCTCAATGGTGATAGGGGGCTCGACTATTACGATGTCAGCCTAGTGGACGGCTACAACCTCCCAATGATAATAACACCACAAGGTGGTTCCGGTGGCAGTGGCAGCTGTGTGAACATAGGTTGCGTCATTGACTTGAACAGTCAGTGCCCACCGGATCTCGTGATCGTGGCTAGAGGACAGGGAGATGTAGTGGCGTGTAAGAGCGCCTGTTATGCGTACCAAGAGGACAAGTATTGTTGTACCGGAGCATACTCGACACCAGATGCTTGCCCACGTAATTCTTACACTGCTTTCTTCAAAGTCGCCTGCCCGACAACTTATAGCTACGCGTACGATCTAAAGAATACCACTTTCACTTGTGCGGGCGCCGATTATCTCATTAATTTCTGCCCATCTCCGACCACAAGGTAACGTATGGATTAATTACGGAAGATTCCTATTTGATATTAGATTTCAGTTGGTGACTGCGTCTTGTTAAAATTTTAATTTCAGTCTGTGGAGGCCAAACTCCCGGCCTATGGTTACCATTTCGGAGCATTGAGACATTGAATGTGTCGTGTCAAGTTTTATGACTATTTTTTTTTGGGTAGTCAAATAGAAAAGAAAAATCTTTATAACTAATTTTAAATTATAATTCTTATCATAAATAAGTTTTTAATAAAATAATAATAGTTTGCATGTAAATGAGTCAAGTTGTTAATATTATGAATGTGAAGTAAGAAATTTTCAATACATAATAAAATTTATCAAAACCTTTCTAATTATGCACAAATATTCTGTTGTGTCAATTCCATGTAGTAGAAAATAGCAGAGATCTTTGTGGATATGAATATATCTTTCATAATTCAACTTAATCTCTTATCTTATTAGTTGCGGCGTAACAATATTCAATCAAATAGATTTTGATTTAGATAAGGTATCATCCAATTGGTTAATATGATGTAATTTGATAAAAATAGATGTGATTTAGGCAGTTTTAGTTCAATTAAGATTCTAATTTGTAACTTGGCCATAAAGCCATAGGTGCCTATATATAGCTCATTTAAGTCTTGCTCCTTAACATAGAGAGAACACAATGGGAGAGAGCATTCTTTTGTATACTTTAAGGGAAGTAATGAATGTTGGCTTTTTTCGTATCTCTTATATGCTTTATTGTTTCCTTTGATTGCTTATTGCTTCAGGGTTTTCTTACTCAAGTGTGAGAGTTAAACATTGTGAGGGTTGTGAGGTATTCAAGAACAAGTTTCGTCACTCGACGATCAGGTGAGAAAAGTTGAGTCTTGCTTAAACGAACCTAAGTGACATTGTCTTACAAAGGTGTAGACACAACTTCGGTATAAGTTTGGTATGTATATGGACTTTGTAACAATTGATATTAGAGCCAAATTTTCATATAGCAGGAGGCAGCAATTTAATTGAGTATGTTTAAAGGGTGGAAGCACTCATCGGTCCTTTACCTATCGGTAAAGAAGAAGTCCCTATATACCCATCTCGTTTTGAACTCTTGGAGAGGCATATCCAAGTGTTGCAATATTAAGTTGTTGTTTTGATGAAGGGGTAAGAGGAAGGTAATTTCAAGATTATACTCCTCAAGCGTGCAGTTGCTACCTGAGATGTGGGACTTGTTGAGAGCATTATGCTTAAGGTGAGTGAACCACAAGTTTTCGATGGCAAGCGGAGTACCAAGAAGTTTAAAATTTTCTTGTGAGATTTGGAACAATACTTTGGGGTGGAAAAAGTTTCCAAAACAAAAAAGATGTTAGTCTCAATGAAGTACTTGGTTGATGTTGCAAAGTTGTGGTGGAGAACGAGAACCTTTAATGACATCAATACAGGTAGACCTCTAGGAGAAAATGAAGGAGCTAACGAAGTATTTCCTACCTGAAAAATCTTTATAACTCACGAGGCCAGCTTTGAAGTCGTTGAAGCAAGACAGCTCTATGCAGGAGTATATAAGGAAATTCACATCTTTGATGTTGGACGTGCAATACATGACTGAGGAAGACAAGTTGTTTAACTTCATAAGCGACTTGTAAAATAGGGCATAAATGGAGCTTCAAAGGCAAAACGTGAAAGACGTCCTAAGTGTGATAGTGACTACAGATGCTTTGGTTGATCGCCAAATGCCACCACCTATTCGAAGTAGTAATGAAGGTTAAAAAAAATGGTGGGATGCAGAATGACTCAAAGAAAGGCAAGGAGAAGGTATATAAATCTGCTTAATGTAAGTCTAAGAAACAAACAAAACAGGATATTACTTGTTTCATTTTTGAAAAGTTGCACTTTGCTCATAAATGCCCAAAATAGAAGGTGGGTAAGGAGAAAATGAATTTCATTGTCACGAAGGATCAAGGAGAAGGAGGTGAGGACCTGATGGAAGAAGTCTACGTCAATAATTATGCTATGTTGAGCATAGTTGGCCATGTGAAGAAGTGTCTGAACAAAAGCAAATATGAACCCAATGGAGAGAGAAAATGGTACATTAGAGATATGTCAATGACTAAGGAGTCTTCAAGGGAACCACATTCAGAGGAGTGTTCACAGATTATTTTAACAAGGGTGTCGAGCTTTTCTAGTAAGGATAGTTTGTTAGACCTCTAAGTCCAAATTATGGAATCTTATGAGTGATAGCAATCCTTGGCAAATGTTTGGCACTTGGGTTAATGAAATAAGGTAAAGACTTATGAGTAGGTAAGGAAAAATGAACATCAAAGAAAGCTCGAGAGTAGGTGAGCATTGACATGCATTGGTTCATTTTGAAAAAAATCTTCGAAGAGATATAAGATTTCGATGCGAGAAACAAAGATGATGGCATTTCACAACTAGCTTCAAATGGATCTTGGGTTAAAGTTTAGTTGGATCACACACATGAGAAAGATTTGTAAGAGTTTCAAGGTAAACTTACCAGGTTAAATCAAGCATGTTATGAGTTTTAGTAGAGTTTTGGACCCTGTGTGGATTGACTTGGCTAATGCTAAGTTCTTAATGGACTCTATATATAGCTCATTTGAGTCTTGCTCCCCAACACTTATTCCTATATATATATATTAAGGGAAGTAATAAACGTTGGTTTTTATCGTATTTTTTCTGTGCTTTATTTTGCCTTTGATTACTTAATGCTATCATAGTTTTCTTACTTAAGTGTGAAAGTTAAACATTGCAAAGGTTTTGAGAGTTCAAGAACAATTTTTGTTATTCGATGATCATATGGGGAAGGTTTAGTCTTCTTTAAACAAACTTAAGCAAGATTGTCGAGCAAATATGTAAGAGAAACTTTGGTATAAGTTTAGTGTCTAGAAGGCTTTTATAACACATATCATGCCATTAATGTTGATTAAATAATGAAATATTATTTGGATTATTAATTGCTATCTTATTTGTCCCCACCCTTTCTCAGGCTAGGTCAGATTTCGCAACGTATCAGTCCAGCGCCAAGCCCTAAGAGTGGGAATGACCGTCAAGTCAGCCCACCGCTAAACTCGCCTAATCAAACTTGGACCAATTTTTCAAGTGAAGGTATGAAAAGCCATTTCATTCACCTTTTTCTTATTAGCTTCCTTTTCATATGTAAGACTATAAGCAACATTGAATGGTTATATATATATAAGCTCACCAAATTCTCATAATTTGATTTTAAGTTTAACTTAATTTTATTGCTTAATTACTATAATTTCATTACATTATTTATTATCTATTGATTTAAAATAAATAATTTTGTTATCATTTTTGTATAATCTAAATAAAATTTTAATACTTCAAAGCTATATATTTATGTTTCATCTTTTACAAAATTAAAGTATAATTATCAATAGTTTACTCCTATCATCAGTAATAAATAAAAATGTTTATAAGATATGATGTGATGTGGAAAATTTGATGACGTCTGTTTATTTTATTCAGATTGTGTTTAATAATTTTAGACTATCATTTTTAGTTATCATTGATTTTCTTGCATAGAATTAAATAATGTAACTCCTTATAAAACTTTATAAAATTCAAATATAATAATTTTAATGGAGTTTTAATTCACAAATAATATAAAAATTCCAATTTTAGAAATGATCTTTTAATTAATATAAATTTATACTAATTTAAATATTTGTATTTATGTGTTCATTATCAATCTCAAAAACTAACTATTATTCTAATAAATTTTGTAAGTAATTTAAAACTTAAAATAACGAAGCTAGAGTAATTATTAGATGGAACTATCTTATTATATAGTGTGATACTCTTTCTTTTATCTATCCATTCAGGTCTCCTCTAATTGATTTTCCATCATACTCTAAATCTATCATCTTATTATAGAAATTCAGGTTCCTTACCTTTCTTTTCCCTTTGGTCATATTCCACTCTATGTTTTCTTTTTTCTCCTTTTTGTTTGGTGTTTTCTCCTTCTTTACTCTTCCTTCTTGCCTTTATTTCTCCTTTACTTATCGTGTCTACTATTGGGTCCTCTCTTAACTCTCTTCATATTTATTAACTTGTTTCTCCTTTTTTTTTTTTTTTGACTAGTGATATTGTTGTCTTGTTCCTTTTTAGTTCTTTGATCCTTTTAGTACTATGTCATTTGCCTTCCTATTAGATCCTAACCATATGAGCCTTCTCAATCTACCCATCTTTCCTTCTTTTACTAATGTCCCCTCTATTTTCCCCTTTGCTTCCCACCTTCTTTTAGTTCTTCCAACCCTTCTAAATCCACCACTCATCTTCCTCTCATTCCTCTCTCTGCTTCCCAGCCTTCTTCAAATACTTCTCCTTTTGTTCTTATTTCTCAATATTTTTTCCCAAAAGGGTCGCCATTTGTGGAGACTTCACACTCTCTGTTGCCTCTAACTTTGATTTCTTCTTCGCACTCGATCTAGCCTCCTGGTGAGCCTAATCTGAAACTCAATTGAAAACAAGTAGTTGGAGATTCTTCTTAAGCTATTATGAACTATTTTCCTCTATTACCCTTAGATGGTTCCCTTATAGTTGCTCCTCTTTTGGAAATCTTAGAAGTAGGTGCAAGTTCTTGATCTTCAACCATGGTAAGATTCTTCCTAGGGAAAAGATATACCTTCCCTTTTATTAACACTTGGGCATCTGGTAATTGGAAAAGTTTAGGATTAAAGGAAGTTCCTTTAAATGGAAATAATTTGTTTTTATTCACCTTTCATTCTAAAACTTTAGCTCACAATATTACTGAAGTGATAAGCATTGCAATAAAATTCCAATCTTCCTTTAACTTTAGAAATTAGTTCTCAACTTGGAAAGTGATAAGCATAACTAAGTTCCTATTTAGGTTAACATTCATAAGATGCCATTAGAGTGCTGGTCTAAAAAGGGTTTAAGTCACTTGGCCAACTTTATAGACAGAACAATTTTTTATGGATGAAGTTACAACTTCTAGGAAGAGATTTGGTTATGCTAAACTTTGTGTCATGGTGGATTTGAAGCAAAAATTACCTGATACAATTGTTTAGATACAGCTTAGAATGAATGACACACTTATTGAAATCTTAATAAGAGTCTCATACTAATGAAGACCCTTCTTAATTCAGTAAAGGAAGCAATGGAAAGTTGTTGGCAGATTATTTAAAAGAAGAGACTTCTTTGAACTAATGGGAATGGATATAATTGAAGAACTTGTAGGTGAGCCTATTATTCAAAACACCCCATTTTCCCTGGTATAATAATAAAGTATTTAAATTATATCCCTACTCCTCCTTCCCTTGGTGAGGAAGTAACTTTAATGATTCTTCCCTAATGTTAATACCATAAAATGATTAATAGAATGAGCAGCTCCTTAAGTTTAAATCTCCATAGCAAGATACTATAACTATTCCTCAAGTCTTATCTAACACCCAAGGCATGTCTTCTCCTATTTTAGTAGTGCCTTTTGATCTTGGAAATAACTTTCTAGTAATCTCTAGCATCCCTCTTAAGAGAATTAGACCTCAACTGTAGAGGTTTTCAAGGTTAATAATAGAAGAAAATTTGACAAAGTATATTGCAATAAGGGCTCAAGGAGCCTAAACCCCTCTTAATGTCTATTTTATCTTACAATGTGATGGACATAAACTATCCTAAAAGAAATAAATACTCAAATACTTTCTTTTGACATAGGTGTTCTTGGAGAAGCATTGGTTAACTCTTACCAATCGTCACTTTCATCATAATAGGCGATTAGTTATTGCTTATGATCCCTAAAGAATGATGTTTCATTAATAGTAGCTACAAATCAAATTATGCATCTTGCTGTCATCCTAACACATGACCAGACTAGCTTTTATATCTCCTTTATATATGAATGAATGTAATTTTAACTATTTAAATTGCAATTGCATGATGTAGTTATAGCAAGCACTAGTAAGAACGGGTTAATCACACAAGGATTACAGGTACTAGTAGTGGCCTCTTTTCTATTATCTACCTATCGATTAAGAAGATGATTTAATTTAAAACCAAAATAAAATAAAACTCAACACAATAATGAATCAAGACAAACTTAACATAAAGATTAATTCAATATTAGATAACTAGTACCTAGGAAATGAATCCTCCTAAGATATCTTAAGTGTTAATCCTTTATCATGCAATTCAATTATCAATCATTGGACGATTGAAACTCCTATCTTATGTTAACATCTTTCTCAAGACTATTAACATTTAATCCTCAGTTGATTAACTGAAATCCTTTCTACATAAAATTCTGATGATTGCATTATTACAATTCATGCTTACAGCTCCTTCCAATTATGGTAGATCTATTCATATAAGAAGATTTCTCAATCTCAATCATACGAAATCATATATTTAACTAATATCCTAGACATATTAATTGAAGAATATAAACACAGAATTGAATATTAATGAAACATTTAATTAAATTGCATTAAATTAAGAATTAAATCTTATTATGCATCCCAACTTGGGGCTCATCCTACCTAGTCACTAAACAACTTAGTTCTTAAACAAAGAAAATAAGATAAAATTCAACAGTTTAGAAGAAGCATTAAAAAGAAAACAATCCATAGATGTGTATATCCCCCTTCTCTTTAATGAAATCCTTTAAATCCTTGATGAAAGACTGTTCTCTATCAGATCTTTGCAGTACCTTCATGTTTTTCTCATCTTAGCTTTAGAATTGTGTCTCTAACCAAACTTTGGCTGAAGCTTTTGACTCTAACTACTTATCTTCTATCTTCTCATCATAATTTCATTTTATATTACGAAACTAGGTTTTTGGATTATACACGGACAACTACAAGATCATGTAAGTGACCATGTATCTAAAAAAACCTTCAAAATCATGATCTTAAACATTTATAAGAGCTTACATGGGTAATGAATACAGTTATGTATGGTACTCACACAGGCGTGTATCTCCATATGGGAAAAAAATAACATCTTTAAAGCTTTACACATTTATAGTCTCTTATATGTTCCTTTTACACAATAGTGTATGTTACTCACACAGGGGTGTACATCTTCACATGAGTGTGTGAATCCAAAACAACTCCAATTCTTGTATTTTATACCACAATTTTCTCTTAATTCTTCTCCTTTTGATATATAAAGGAAATTGAGACCTGTAAATATACTTGAAGCAAAATAAATACCAAAAATAACATAAAAATCTTAAATAATAAGCAAAACAAAATTAATATGGGCATAAAAACATAATATAATAATTGTTTATCAAACATCACCATACTTTATCTTTTTCTTGTCCTCAAGCAAATCATAATCCAAATCATCAATCTTAAAAATATCCATTCCTTATTAACCTTAACTTACGCATCCATACCCTAAATCATCATATCATATTAATCAAATTAACGATTAGATTCAAGTTATCCTAAAAGCAACTTTTATAAGTCAATATCATTAATAACTATATTGATAATCTTTTTGAAATCAAAAGCACAAATTTCACACCCTTACAAAGGATTCACTCATTGTACTCACAGTGTTTAGGGTGGAAAATATAACAAACTCTCAAATCATTACATAAAAGGATTCTTAACTATAGGCTTGCAATAAAATCACATCTCTACCACTTATAAGTAAACTAGAAACAAAATCAAAAGGTCTTTTAAACAGGATGTAATTCAGTTTAGGTAAAGGTATAGTAGGGATAAATAAAAACTATAATAAAATTAAAGGAAATTCACATGAAAAATATTAAATAAAACTTGATTTTTCATAGCATAGGTCCTTCAAACAATAAAATGATTGATGCAATATTAATTTATCGCACTCTCTAACTAATATCACAACTTTTCATCTCTATTTTTTAATATGCTTACAATACATAATTTCTAACTCTTGAACTTTTTCAAAAAAATTTGGAGAGAACATAAAATTAAACAACTAAAGCACTCAAGAAGAAACAAAATTTACAATCACTACATTCTAAAAGTCATAGAAATATCATACCTTTTCTTTAACATTCTCATTATAACCTAAGTTCCAAGCAATCAAGTAAAGGAAAATTCCTTCAAGGTTTAAAAATAATGAAGGTTTTTAAAGAAAAATAGGGTAAAGGTTATCAATATGGTTATAATCAATCAAGAAAAGGGCTAAGTCTCAAAAGTGGTTACTTCTAAAGGATAAAAATAGGTTGGGTAAAAATTAAATAAAATGGCCACAAAAAAGGTTGAATCTAAATGCCTGCATTATTTTAATGCCCTTAGTTTAAAAATGTGGTCTCGAAATGAATAATAAAAGCAAGTTTTAAAATCATCCAACCATGTATGATAACATACATTAAAGGATAAAAGAACAAAAAAATGATGTGTTAGCTATTATGCTCAAAAGCTTACAAATAGGCTTCATGTGTGTAAATACTATACAATTTTTATTCAAATTCACCATCTTAATGATTACTAAAAATATGGATTATAAAAGCAAGTCTATTCTAAATTTTCATCTATTTACATACTAATTTAATTCAATAATCATTTATAACCTAAAATTTTTTGATAGATTTTAACTAAATCGAGATGTCTGTTAATAAGAATGAATAATAAAGATTATAATAAGCTTAAAAAAATTTGAAAATTTCTTTGAATTTGTCGTTAACACTTTCCCCAAAGTTAAAATTATATATTATCCCTGATGTACATAATAGAAGCACGAAAAATTGAAACAACAAAGTAAACAACAAATGTGAGAAAGGTATATTTTGGTACTTTCTAGAATAATAAGATTCACATATTTGAATTCGGTGAAGAGTCCATACGATATTATATATAGTCATCCTTACAAAATAGGAACAAAAGGGGATAAAAAAAGATAAGAGAAAATAATAATAATACTAAAATAATAGTAAAAATTCAATAATAAATGTTAAAATAAATCAAAATAAGAAAAATAGACAAGTAATGAAAGAAAGAAAAGAAAAACAAAACCTTAATAGAACATCCAGAATGCCATAAAAATTGTCAATTTTTTGGTAAATCTAGTATGTTGGTCATCGGAGGATCCTCGGGTCTTTAAACATTGTTTGGCTATGAAGCTGAGGATGATGCCACCACTCAAGATAGTAGGGATGGTATGGACATCCCGAGATGTCCTACCATCTACAATATGACCTCCTTCATCCATTTATTATAGGCATCTCATCTTGTCATCTACTTCAATAGCTCTAGCTAGTTTACCATAATTGTGTGCTGGACTCCTAATGTTTGCACCATGTATTTCTCTAGTTGAGCAATCTTTAGCTGGTCTCAATGCCTAAATGGTGTTAGCATCTTAGGCGATCATGCACTAAGTGACAAGTCTAAGTTCTCCAACTAAGTTGTCCCTCCTACTAGTGATGGTGGCGAGTGCTATCTTGGTAGCTACTCTATTATATCTGGGGTAATACCCATCTGTTTTGGAGGCTTCCTACTTGTCTAGGACCCCGATTAGTTGATAAACATCTCCTATTTATCCCCATCTCTTATGTACCATATGTATATTACGTATAACATCCAAGTTGAAGACAATCGCTCTACTGAGCAGCCTCATCGGCGGTAGCCTTCCGAAGATCCTCTTCGCTAGTCGCATCATATAGGGCCAAATGCATATCGTCCATATCTTCGTCTCCTCACTTTTTCATCAAAAAATTTGAGCTAAGGTACGCATCAGATGTTCGGTATCCTCTCACTCATACTCTATAAGTATAAAATGTCTTGGTTATTGATGACTTTGAAACTATCTCCCTGTCTACTCACTGTATGACTCAGGAGGTTGTAAATGCATTGGAGTGTAGGATGTCAAAGAGTGGATGCCTTAGAATTGCTTGGGTCATCATCTGACACCTCGTTGATGTTAAGCCAAAAGTGTCAAGTGAACATCCCGTATAGGAAATCCATCTGAGTCTTATATTCGTGCATATCCATGAAGTCTCAATCGTATAAGCCCATCATCATGGAGAAGCTTGTGTAGCTCATCCTAATCATCTCCCCTAGCATCCTAAACTTGATCATACTCAATTGGTGCCACACGTAATGGCTTTTTTTCCATAAAGAACGTGAAAAACACCTCGAGTGTGAGCTCCTAGTGTGTGGGCTTCACAACTGCAAAGAATCGAGACCATGCTCCAATGTTGATCAAAATTTGAACTTATTAGGCCAAGTTGATATGCTCTAACACTCCCAGTCAATGCATCTACTGATCCTAAATCTTTTATCATTGAGTTGCTAAAATTGTTTCTTGTGGCCCTCAACTTTAAAGAGTAGTATCTTATATCGCTTTAACAAATACATTGCAGTTGATCGCATCAATGGTAAGTGAGTCCCACTCAAATCTCTAAAGGACCCCTCTCCACTCTGCCTCTTCCTCAATGCCTAGTTTGTTCTTCATTGTGATGTGGCTGATGGGTGTCAAATGCACCAGAAAATAAACCTAACACCATACTAAGATTTATAGCAATAATGAGTAAGGATCGTATCCATAGGGAGTGTTTGTTTAGCTTTTGGAATGAAAGGAATCGATGCTTATGAAATGGGGGGTTTTGGATGAAATTGGTAAAGAAATTAAAGTGAAATTAAACTAATGAAACCACATTAAAGTAAGTAGTGAAAATGATAAAAATGATTAATGGCTTTGAAATCAAGTTGTTAGTTTTATCTCGGCCTACACATGAATAAGCATACTCCATTATCTTGTTATTCTCACACCTCATTTTACAAACTATTAATCGTAAGTTAACAATAAGCTTTATTAACCATGATTTTCCCTTATGTTAGTTCAATCAAAACAAGCTCTTTAACTGAACCTAACTATCGAATAACCTAGAATAAACTCTTTAAATTTAATAGGACAGCCATATTATGAACTACAAAAGCAGATTAATCTAGGCAACAACCACATAAGCTTGGGTCATTTAACTTAGTTTATGTTATCCTTAATAATTCAAAACCATTAGTTACCACAAAAGAATCTGAAACATAACTATTATGTATTGTACTTGAGATTCTAGCAATGGATTTATATAAAAACAATCTAATAGAAGCATTCAGATGATCTTTACACAAGTACCCAAATCAATAAGCATGGGTTAACATAAATAATCCCTAAAGAGATAAAGAACACAATGCACAATGGGGAGATGCCTAAAGTGTGTCCTTGGCTTCGATTTCCCTACTGAACCGGAAGAAGGAGTTTTAGCACTTCATGAATCCCAAATAAGCAAGAATTCTGCCCTTTTCTTTTTCCAAAACTGATCCATCCACCTTTCAGCCACTCAAATGTCTATTTATATGAAAACTTAGGGCTCTAGGGAGATGCATGATTGGATGCATGGTGCATTTTCAAAATCCTCTTGCAAGCTTAATTTTCTTGCATTTTCTAGTCCTATCTTCACCATAATACGTCTCCTTGTTGTTCTACAAAGACAAATGAGTTTGAACATCAATAGGATGGCTCACGGAATGTGTTTTTAACTCATTTTAGCATTGGACTTCCAAATTGTACCTAAAATCAAATATGAACCAAAATGAGTTTCTTAAGCATTTCATAACATTAGTCGCTAAATGTTGTGGAGTAAATGTATAAAAAATTAAACACACATCAGTGGCTTATTTTCTTCTTATCATTGTACCTAAAACTAAAATAAATTATGAGAAAATAATAAAATGTAATACAAACAAACCTCTTTTCCCAACACTTAATTCATATGCTCATTACATTACATAATTGCGAAAAAAATTATTAAAAATTAAATTGAACTAGAAATAATGTAATTAAAAAAATAATTAGAAAAATAAACTAAAGAAAAATTAATAAAAAATAAAGATGCAATTAACCAATAAATAAACTAAATATGCAATCACATATGTAATTGCTAAAATTAAACATTTAATTTACACAATTTAACAATTAAATCTATATTAATCAAATATAAAACACCTACGATTCAAATATTACCTAGCCCTAGTGTTTTGGGAGTTATAAAACTCTAAATTGACAAAAATAACCAAAATTCCAAGTTTAAATCATGTAAAAGTAAGGAAAAGCTTACTTGGACTTTGCTAAATCACACAAAAAATGATGGGTAAGGTTGAGAATAGAGAGGCATAGTAGATGGATGGCAGAAGAGGGAGAGAAAAGTGGGGAAAAAAAGAAGGAAAATAAGATTTTAAAAGATCTATTGTAGACTTCCACAATTGGTTACACGGTCGTGTAATTGATCGTCTAAGTCACAATGACAGGGTGGCTCCATACATAAGCGTGTAACTTTTCCCAAACTTACACAGTCATATACACGATCATGTGTGTGACCATGTAAGTCCCTGTGTATGTGCAAATTTTGGCACAAGCATATGTTCTGACACGTTTTAGGTTACTAGAGATACATAAGCATGTCCTACGCCTATATCACTCATTGTAAACATGTGGGAAATTTTTTTAAGAACTTCAAAAACGTACACGTCCATATATAATGATTGTGTTGGCCACTATAATAACTGTGTACAACATAATGAAATCAAATTTGGATATGCACGAGTATTTACACAAGGGTGTATATGACCGTGTATACCTAAAAATTTCATTCAAATTCATAAGAATTAACAACACTTAGCCAAAAATACAAAAATTAAGCTGAATCAAATGAAGATGTTTTATAACCTAACACAAAACACACTAAAAAGAATTAAAAACCAACACTAAGCTCAAAAATAAACAAATTAACATAATTAAATAAAATAAAACTATCCTAATCCTTAGGTTTCCTCCCAGTTAGTACATATTTAATTTCTTTAGATCGATGAACCTATTATGCTCTAAGGTGGCTTATAGAGATTCAATTTGTTATTTCTTACCATAGGGTCCTTAACGTCTCAATAGGCTACCTACTTTTTCCTTGTGTCATGTTTTTCATCCTTTTTTCCCCTTAAACTGGAAACAACTCTAACAAACTTTTAAAAGAAGGATCTTATAAAAATTTTGAAATTGAATTGTCAAATAAATCAATTGACTCATTAAAATATGACCTCTTCATCCCTAACCCTAAGTACTAGCTTTCCCTCACTAAGATCAATAATTAATCTAGTATTGGCTAAGAAGGGTCAACCTAGAACTAGAGGTACTTCTATATCTTCCTTTATATTAAGAATCACAAAATTGACTGGGAAGATTAAATTATGAAACTTGGCAAGTATATCATTTATAAAACCTTCATGATGCTTTATTGATCTAAGGCATCATGTTAATGTTACCCTTAGGTTAGTTAAAGCCTTTTTTATTTTTAAGCTCCTTATTTGATAAGGGATAGTAAAACTATCGGTATCTTTAAGCTTTTCTGGTAGTTTGTTTTAAATAATCACTGGGCACCTTGCACTCAACGTCACAGTTACTAACTCCTCTAACTTCCTTTTGTTTGCTATTAAATCCTTCCAAATTTTTGAATACTTCGACATTTATGTAAGGGTCTCAATAAGGAGTCAGTTAATGTGGAGATGTTTAAACAATTTAAGGAACTTACTAAACTGTTCATCCATTATCTTTCATTACTTTGTTAAGATAAGGGATGGTAGGTTGAAATTCCTTGACTTTTTGAAGGCACCCTTCACCTTCAACTTTCTCTTATCACTTAGTATTATTCTCCTTCTCATCTTGGGTTTCGTTGTTTTCTTTTTATACCTCTTTTCCAATTTTAAGGGTAATTACCATCACACGTTCTTTATGATTTATCTTTATGATACGAGGCAAATTTCCTTGTGGTCTTTCAAAGATTAACTTAGCAAGCTAACAGATTTGCATTTCCAATTTACATATAGAAGCTTCTTAATTCCTCAATGATGTCTCTATGGATTGAAATCTTATCTCTGAATACTGAAGCATTCTAGATATGATATCCTCTAAGCTCAGCTTCTTCTCTTGAGGTGGTTGCTGCTGAAATCCTAGTTGCATGTTGTTCCTTATCTGCCTTGATTCCCACAAAGAAATTTAGGTCATTCCTCCATCCTAGATTGTATGTATTACTATATGGATTCTTTTAGGGTCTAGAATCATTCCCCATATAATCTCTATGCCAGGGCTATAATGCTTGACAATTTTGACTTGAATGTCCCGGCCCACACACCTCACATTGCATAACTTGGAATAGTTTAGGATTTGTCATTAATGCAACAATCCAACTTAATTTTTCAACCTAGTTTGCCAATGTTGTAACTGCATCAACATCAAATACTCCCGTTGACTTACTAAGACTTGCTCAAGAAGAGCACAACTGATAATTGTTCATAGCAATGTCTTCAGTAAAGTCCTAAGTGGCTTTTGGTATTTTATTATTCAGAGTACCCTTAGCTACTGCATCTATCATCTGCCTTGTTGTTTAGTTAAACCCATTGTAGAAGGTTTGTATTTGCATCCATAATGCTAAACTATAATGCAAGTAGTTCCTTAGCATATCCTTGAATCTCTCCCATGTTTCATGTAACGTCTCTGAATCAACTTGGGCATAGAAGGAGATGTTGTTTCTTAGTTTAGTAGTCTTGGCTAGTGGGAAGTACTTCAGAAGGAACTTCTCTACCATTTAGTCCCAAGTTGTAAGGGATAACCTAGGCAAAGAGTTTAATCATTGCTTCACTTTGCCCTCACAGAAAATGGGAATAATCTCAACCTAATTGCATCATCATTAGCACCATTGATCTTATAAGTATCACAAATATCTAGAAAATTGGTGATATGTGCGTTGGGCTCCTTATTTGATAGCCTATAAAACTGGACAAACTATTGCACCATTTAAATGATACTCAGTTTAATCTCAAAATTATTGGCATTAATAGTTGGTCTCACGATGTTGGACTCCGCTTCTATCAAGTCAGGTCTAGTGTAATTGAACATAATCCTCGGTTGGTCCGCCATAGTTATAGATTCTTTAGTATCAATTTGACCTTCCAAGTCTTACATCTGTTGATCTAACTTGAACTCTCTAAGTAGACTTCTATGGAGATTTTTACGAATTATCCTCTTAATCTTTGCATCTTTGTTGACTAGATGTGATGGATTCCCTCGGGTGATAAACTAACTCTAAGACTTATACAAGTAATAAAGCTAAAGAGTCAATAAAATAAATAAACAAATTAAAAGCAAAAAATAAAACAAATAATAATGGCTAGATTAATAAAAGCAAGGTTTTCCTCATATTCAACTCCCTAGTAATGGTGCCAAAAACTTGATTAAATATAATTTTAATTATTTAAACCACAAGTGTATAATATAGTTGTAGTTAGCAGTAGCAAGCATGGGTTAATCCTATGAGGATTATAAGATCTAATAGTGGCCTCTTTTCTATTATCTAACCGTCAATTAAGAAGATGATTTAATTTAAAACTGAACTAAAATAAAACTCAATACAATAATGATCGAAGACAAACTTAACACAAAGATTTCAATATCAGATAACTCGTACCTAGGTAATAAATCTCCCTAAGATTTCTTAAGTGATAACTGTTTATCATATAATTCAACTATCGATTGTTGGACCATTAAACTCCTATCTTATGTTAATTTCTTTCTTAAGACTATTAATAACTAATCCTTAGTTAATTAACTGAAATCTCTTTCTAGTTAAAACCCCTAAAATTACATTTTGTGAATCATTCAATTAAATTACGTTAAATAAAGAATTAAATCATTTTATACATCCCAACTTAGGGTTCATCCTACCTAGGAACTATACAACTTAGTTTCTAAACATAAAACATAAGAAGCATTAAAAAGAAAAGAATCCATATATGTGTATATCCCCCTTCTCTCTAATGAAATCCCCTAAATCCTTGATGAAAGGCTATTCTCTATCGGATCTTTTGAAGTATCTTCATGCTTTTCTCATCCTAGCTTCAGAATTGTGTCTCTAACTCTAACTTTGGTTATAGCTTTTGACTTTAGCCGCTTCTCTTATGTCTTCTCATTATAATTTCCATTTATATTATGAAACTAGGGTTTCTAGATTATACATAATCAACAACAAGATCGTGTAAGTGACCGTGTATCTTAAAAATACTTCAAAATCATTACTTTACACTTTCACAGAAGTTTACACAAATAATAGACACGACCATGTATATTACTCACACGTGAAAAAATAATGTCTTTGAAGCTTTACACATTTATAGTGTCATACATGGTTCCTTTATATGGTCATGTATGTTATTCACACAATCATGTACATTTCGCACAAGCGAGTGAATGAAAAACAACTTTAATTCTTTCATTTTATTCCATAATTTCTCCCAAATTCTTCTCCTTGTGATCCATGAAGGAAAATAAAAAAAAAACAATAAAAGTCTCAAATAATGAGCAAAACACACTTAATATGGGCATAAAAATATAGTATAATAATCTTTTATCAATATATAACTCCAACTTTGCACTCCAAAGGAATTATTCATGGAATAGGTTTAAATACATAAATCCTTCAATTAACAATCCAGGGATCATTCTTGGTTTTTTCCTAGCACTCTACATATGTCTAAAGTTGAGAGAACTTGTTCAAGGAACTTTAAATGGTGAATTGAGTGTATATTAATGAAATTATGGTCATTGACCTAAAGTTTGAGAAAAACTACTTTACTTAGAGTAATATGCATAATGTTAATTGACTTATAAGAAATGAACAACATAGGGCTTTAATGAATGAAGATTAGCTATTGATGTTCCATGAAAGAAATGCTTCCTTTAAGGACCTTTTTTTTTATCATTATCCCTTAATCATTCAAAACTTGGTCATTAGCCAACCTAGAAAGATCCTTTTTCATTTAACAACTTCTTAGATGTGAGTGGGGGTCTATCCTTAAAATTCCAAGGCTATACTTACATCTACGTTAAGAAGGTAATTATCATAACAAATGAGCTTAAAGCCTTAAACAAGAGTTGATTTAATAACATTCAAAATGACATTTCAGAAGCTAAGAATAAGCTTTCTATAATTTAGGAGGAACTCTACACTCACTTAGATGATCCCTCCATGTTAATGAAAGAGAAAGCAATTCAGAGTATACACTTTAAATCTATTAAATTCTATAGCTCTGTGCTAAGGCAAAGGCCTAGAATCCAATGGCTTAAAGAGGGCAATAAGAATATAAAATTTTTTCACAAATCCATCAATGCCAATAAAAACTTGAATAAATTCTCATCCTTTTCTAAATTGAGTAAAGTATCTACCATTACCCAAGAAGAGATCAAACAAATTTTTTTTGAGTATTTTTGTAATTCCCTTGGTACTTACTCGGATTTTCTGTTACATTTTAGCTCTATATAATGAGCTTTGCTGTTGTTAATAAATATAGGGTTCTACAGCAAAAACATATTCCTTTTTCCTCCTCTTATATTCACATATTTTACTTCAGCTGTACAAAAACAACACATTAAGCTTATATTAATTAGCATTCTCTTTTATGCCAGATAGAAGTAGAGCCTTTTCCTCCTTTGTATCTCTAATGCCAATGTAATAGAATCTATCTACATAAATCATTAGAAATTTATTAAATTGAGTTCATAATTTATTAATTAGTTGTAATGTAGAGCTAATTGATAAAGATAACCAATCAACTCAATATCTAGATATTATGAGACATGTTTGAAAATAAAAGCTTACTAATTATTGTCAAGCAGATGGTATAAAAATTAAAAAGAAACTGTGGTTTTAATTACTAATATAGTGACATAGTTCTTAAAATTAATAGATCGTGAGTTCTTCAAAAAAATTTCATATTATTTTTTACCATATCTCTTTAAATACAATTTTCAAGTTGACCTTGATCATACAAGATCTTAAAGTTTTAAAAAAGATAGAGAGTCCAAAGTTAAGAGATGAGAAAATGTTACTCTCTAAAATTTGGGTCGAATTTTGATTAAATACCTAAAACTTCAATTTCATGATATAAATTCAATTTTTTAGATATAAATTCAATTTTTTTAGAATATTTATGTCTCATCCCTTCTTTAGTATTATTTAATATTACTAAGTTGGCAAAAAGTGATCATTAGTTGGAAATATGCAATTATAAATATTTATTTCAGTATTTATTATATTTATATCTTTAATAACTACTAAAAATTTATTTCGACACACATACTAATTATTTAACTATAACATATGACACAATAAAATTCAAATATCTTTTAAAAGTTGGCAATATAGTTTTATAATTGTGCATGCAAATTAAGTAAAATACTTAAGAAAATATGTACATATTTTAAACACATCTATAGATTTACTCATTTATAATTACTTTTGACTAAAAGCATGCTAAAAGGTGCTCTTTGTTCACATCTCTACTAATGATATCATTCTTGTCTTTGTCATTTTTAGTTGTTATATGCAGTAGCTTCCACTTTTTTTTGGAAAAGAAAAGGAATAAATTAATTAATAAAAGAGAGAGTCATACAAGCAGATACACAAGGAAATACCCTTAACAAAATACCCTTAAGAAAGACACTTAGAACTTAGAACCTAGGAGGAGTTTTACACTATCAACTATATTCGTAGAGAGGAGCAAATATTTAAGCTACAACTGAGTTATAGTTTCTTCAGCATGACAAGCTCTCGAATTTCAGCGATGATTAATGTAATCAGACATTCTTTAGTTAAGGATTTGTTCGCAAATTTTCGAAGATTCCGTTCCCTCCAAAGCGAGTAGATACAAACTCCCAAAACAACAGTAGCTTCCACTTGATTTTTCTCCAACCTCACATATATTAGTAGAGGTTCACTCAAATGTCATCTCTAGGAGTCTAAATTCAGACTAATTAAATAATAATTTAATTTATAACTTATAAAAGTATAAGCCCAAAAACATTAAGGTAATAATCACTTAATATTCATTTTTATAGGCTTATAAACGTTTTGATATCTCATTTTCTTTTTGATATAGGATTTGACACTCACTACATATGAGAAATCACCACTTAGGTAGGTTCATAATCATTAGTTAGTGTCAATCATATTAAATATATTTATAATTATATGATTCTACAATATATATTTTTCATTAAAATATTTTCTTATTTTGATTTTATATGTCTCTATATAATTAATATAGTTTTAGCTTTTTCTTGTGGAAAGTAGGTGATTGATATTTATAGAAAAAGAGAAAGCATAATGCAGTATACAAGGTGATAGATTCCCACTAACAAAAGTAGTTAACAAAATATTGACCTATCTATCTTAACATTCATTAAAGTTGTCCAGACTGAAGTAAGGAATTCCAACATTTAAAGTCCCCTTCTACTTCTCATTTCAAGGCTTGGTTTGTTTTTACCATTAGCTACCATTATAATGTAATGGACTTAGAGGAAGATTCTATTATAATTGAAATGCAATTGCGTTAGACAATCCCCATGCAATCTATTATTTCTTTCCTTCCAGATATGGTAAATTTTAGCACCAAGACTGCTTTTAAAAAGCTTTACGTCTGCTTTGTTCTTAAGTTTCAGTTTGGTGGCCCATTGTATTATCTCACTGCATTTAACTATGGTGCAACTTACTCCAAAGGATGTAAGCATTTTGTGAGAAATGTAGCCAAAGAAGAAGTGGTTGAGGCATTCGTTGTTATTCCCACTTAAATTGGAACTGAGATTAGAGACATTGAATTTAAAAGAGTCTTTGGCTATCAGTCCACCCATAATTGCCAAATATAGGGTGAATGAGTGTGTAAGTAAGATGTATGTATCCTAAACCAATTTATGCCAAAGCTTGATTGTGGGATTGTAGGTATCTAACTGTTTTCTCTTATAAAATTAAAGACCAAAGCACATTGATTATCTATTGTCTATAGAATGGTGTCAGGAACGAATGAGTTTGATGTATATATAGGCATGTTGTTGAATATATCACTGGTACCTCTATATAAGTGAAAATGCTAGGACTAGGAGATCTCTTTAATAAGCTCACTGACCTTTGTCATTTGTAGAATGGGTGTCTTCAAGGAATTGTAGAAGGGAAGTTTGTATAGAGAGCTTAGTGTGTGCCACTGATCAAACCAAAAAAAAGTATCTTGCTTATTTCTATTTTTTTTTTTCCTATTTAAAGGATGTGTCCACTCCATTGTTTATAATGTCTGTTATGGTGTCCAGGACATCCTAGGATTAATAGGAAAAGTCTAAAATCTCTCCTCCTTTATGCGGTATAAATGTATAGCTTTCATAGTCTATTTGCCATTAAGGCTTTGCTTAAGAGCTTGTCAGAAGTAATTCCTAGACCTTTCAACTGTTTAAGATGAGATATATAAGACCATTTCACTTTGGGGGTCTTTTTATTACTGCTGGATCCTCCCCTATAGGAAATCCCTTAAACTCCTATCTGTTTCCTTCATTATCCTTTTAGGAAGGACCATAGGTAAGTACAAATATATATATATATATATATATATATATATAGATTAAATGGAATATTAGCCAAAGGAATTCGTTTGGAACTGGTTGAATTGAACAGAAGTAGATCAATTCCAGTTGATGAGAGAAAGAAACTCTTACTTGGATTATAGGTCAACCCGAAAATTTCTTTTAAGGATTCCATAGATTCTTTGAATAGTATAGAGATTTTTTTTTAATGATCACAAACTTTTAGTTTTTCTTAATTTAAATGTCAATATCATCATAGAAAAATGATTATATTTTTCTCATCAAAACATTACTTAGTAATAACGACTTCCATTAAGTAATAGAAAAAACTTCTCTTAATATTTTCCATCATAACTTGTGTGTTATATTTGATCGAGTATGTAATCATCATCAAACAATAAAACAATTATTTCTTTAATTACAAGATAGCAGAGGTCAACACTGGTACAGGAGCGAAAGAAACATCCAAAGCTGAAATGCAAAGATGGTATATTTATCGATATTGAAGCAATGACTAAATTAATAACTTACATGCATGGCTATTTTCATTTCTTGTACGCTATGTTCCTCTTCTTTTTTTTTTTGTTTTTTCTTGACATTTCGCTTCTTCTTCCGCGTATTTGCTTTCATTCGATTTAGATTGGATTCATGCCATGCATTAGAATCCCCCATTCAGTTTTTATGCTACATAACATTTATATGCCAACCCATAAAAAAATCAATTATATGAAAACGTCGAAGGCAGAAGTTCGTCACATATCTCTTTAATTTTCTCACCTGCAGGTGTAGATGCGAAGAAAGTAAGAATAATCTCTCCTTTAGCTGCAGGATTGGTGTTCCTATGCTTAGGCGTGATCTTCTGCATTTGGAAAAAGAAACAAAAGAAAGCCAGTATGTTATTCAGCCCATGGACTTCGTAATTCTCCCATCACACTTTTGTTTGCAAACAACCATGTTATGTCTCAATATGTTAAATAGTAAAATTGAAAGTTTCATCTTGTCATAGTTGACATTCTAATAGCCTAATTTTTGTACTGTGCAGAAAAATTGAGTAGCCTTCTGAAAGGAAGTTCACATGTCAAGGCCCAAAAGGAGCATCTTGATTTACCATTGTTTGATTTGCGTACCAT
>JAOQMQ010000007.1:843281-857972 GCA_027563845.1 Erythroxylum subrotundum | reverse complement strand
TTTCAGGACGTGCTAGCACACCACAGCCGCAGCCCGGATCGTGCATACTCGTGTGGATACCGGTAGAGGGCATTCACATTTGCAGTGTCTTGGAATCCGAAAAAGAAGCAACCTATCTACTGCTATAAGGTATTTTCGTACATCCTTGGTATTTTCGATTATACTTCATGTTGTTGTATGGTTTTTTCGCAGTGTATTGTGAATACTCAAACCGTACCCGATCCAATAGTAGTTACCACAGTGGCCTTTCGAATCAGTATTTTGAATCGTTTTTCTTATACGTTAGGGGATGTCTCTAGTCTCATGTTTGGTTATTCTGCCCATAGGTGTTGGCCTTACATGAGATTTTGAGATGTTCATAAAGGCATTGTATAGAGGAAAGTTGTTACTTGAATGATCTATTCGCCCACAGGTGGTAGTGTCATGAGAGTTGGTGATTTGTACTCTGATCGCTTCTATATGTAAAGGTCTAGTTGCATATATTATGTATTCAGCCCACAGGTGTTTCATAACATGTATGACCGGATTTTCAGTAAAGATACTATTTAATGGCTTGAGTATCGCTGTTGTCCTACATTTGTGCTGATTTAAACATTATCATCTTAAAGTCACCTTTTCAGTCAACTAAATCAGTGTCACCATTGAAACCCTGTCCGGTTTCAATTTAAAGAAGTCGGCGGAGGTATTGAATGATATAGAGATAGCTTTAGTTGATATGACCATAAAGACGGATAGGCCCTCTTCACCTACATCCATGACCTTGAAAACTCATAAAGCAGCCTATGAAACTTAGGATCGGTCTAACAGATTATACCTGATGACTAGTAAGAGATCTATTCCTAACCATCTGTTAAGTGGACTTCCAAATACAGTCATAGTGAAGGAATTTCTTGATAATGTCTCCTAGAGGTACACTGTCTCATTTAGTGTCGAGACAAGGGCCTTAATGAAAGGATTATTCTCCATAAGGTATACAGGAGAAAAGGGGAGTAATAGAGTACATATCTATAATAATTCATCTTCACAATAGATTAAAGATGTTAGGACTTCAATGCTTTGATAGCCCATTGTGTTGATGAGGAGGAGAAACTCAAGTTTACTACTCCTACAGCCCTTAAAGCAGCTTGAGGGAAGATAAAGATGAAGCCTGCTAAGTTCTAAGGTAGAAAGTTAAATTCTTCTCCACATGTTGTTGTTGGTCAAACCAGTGCTGATGAAGGTTCTAGGGACATAAAGGAACCAGTGGTATGAGGTTTAAAAGGAAAGACTGAGACCATCAGGTTACTTTTTGGCTCGTTAATTATGAATCTAACTTGTGATAGTCGCATTAAACATATGGTGGCTATTTAATGGAGCATTTGATCAAGGTGCTTTCACAATGCAAAGGTTCATATCCAGGATAAAGCCAAACAAAGGGAAGGAGAAACTAATAGTTCATAGCAATAAAGAAGTGGAAGTAATATCTATAGGGGATGTATGTATTAAACTTTATTGTCAGGTTCATTTGGAATTTACACGACACATTTTATATATGATCTTTTGATCAATTTTGGACAAAGAGGGTTACTGTTTTGTATTTAATGCTTCTATTGTACAGTTGTTTAATGCAAAACATAAAGGTACAACCTTCTTGTCATATGGTTTGTATAGAATGTGTCATACCCCGAATTAGATAAATGATTCTAAGTATCTTGCTAAACAAGTTATGAAATGAAGGACCCTGATGAATGAAAGGTCATATATGGTATGGCATAAAAGTTTAAGCCACATTTTCAGAGCTAGGATTGAGAGATTGATCAAGGAAAGCATTTCTCAATTCTAGATTATGATGATCTGGGAACATGTGCTAACTGTTGCAGGGGTAAGTTGACTAATAAGGATACTGAGGTCAACTCACGCTTCTGACTTGTTGAGTCTGATATATAAAGATATCGGTAGACCTTATACAGTTGCATTGTCCAATTCTAAATGTATTCTGACATTTGTTGATGATTATTCCCATCACAGTTATGTGTTCTTGCTTAAAGACTAAAGGTTGAGAATCAACTGGAAAAATTCATCAAAATAGTCAGATTTGGCTATGGAGGAAAATATCATGGCAAATATGGTGTTTCAGGACTTTAAAAGGTCTGTTTGCTAGATATTTTGAATCAGTTAGAATATTGACTTAATTCACTATGTCTAGGAGTTCTGAGCAAAATGGTGTGTTGCTGAAAGGCATAACTGTAATTAAAGGACTTGAAGAAGTCAATGCAGAACAGGACTAATCTACCTGATTATTCAAAAGTTGGAAACTCAGCCTTGCACACATTTGTGTAAGGGGCTACCCTACTGAGGTAGTATAATCCTTATGAAGATAGATTGTATGATTGTTCTGTTCATTACTATTTAGTAAAATATCTTGACCACTTTAAGGCTACAGATTTTATTGTAGAGAAGGAGGGGACAGAATAGTGGAATCGCAGATGGCTAAGTTTCTAGAATACGATGTCTATAATAATGGTATGCCCTTTGACCCTTCGGATGATAACAGGGTAAATACTACAGTGTTCACGTACCCGCTATTCATACAGTTAGATTCGTGGATCTAGGTCTTTGTACCATACCTGTATAGGAACAGGAACCTATGCCTATAAACACAGAGATTCCTGGGGGTACAAGATCTAGTATAGTTAAGTGAATCCACCAGAGTGAAACGGCTTGCTGTCCCATCTGATTACATAGTCTATCAGGTGTACAGGACTATGCTATTAGACATGTTACGAACCTAGTTGCTTTTACATAAGTTGTTTCTGGACCCAATGCGGATGTGTGGTGGGATGCAATGAATGACGAGGTGCAAGCTATGAAGCATAGTAAGGTCTAGGAGCTAGTTGATTTACATCAGGAACTGCAAACTCGTCAGTTGTAAATGAAGCTTTAAGACCTAAAGGATTTCAGGATAAAGCTCGACAGTTTATGGCCTCAATCAGTTGCCTAATAGTTCACTCAGGGAGAAAGGTTGACTTTGTGTTACCTTTTCTCTCATATCCTCATAGGATACATTTTGAGCAATTAAGCAATTATAGCTCATGATGATACAAAGTTACAACAGATGGCTGCCAAAATTGCTTTCTTGAATAAAGACCTTTATGAAGTGGTCTATATAGTACAATCTAAAAGATTTCAGGATCCAAAAGGAACTGACATGGTTTACACGTTATGCAGATCAATATGTAGCTTACATCAAACCTTTCGAAGGTGATATCTTACATTTGATGAGGTTATGACCTCTTTAGCTTCATGGAAAATAAAGTTAAAAAGATGTTTGTACTATGAGGTCAAAGGGGAGAAAAGTTATCTTTCTGTTACTGTATGTGGATGATATATTGCTCACGTCAAATTACTTGACCGTGTTGTATGAGGTTAACTAACTTTTGGTCAAGAACTTTGACATGACGGACCTTGATATAGCATCTTCTGTCCTAAGTATTCAGATTCACTGGGACAGATCTCAACACTCATCAGACCTCTCATAGAATGTATACATTAAGTATATGTTACAAAGGTTTAATTCAGTTGACAGTAAACTTATCATAGCACTTGCCTCTCATAGCGAGAGATAATCTTTGGTATAGTATCCAAAGAATAAAGCAAAGAGAGAGCTTATAAGGAATGTTATGTATTCTAGTACGGTTGGTAGCTGATGTATGCTCGGATATGTACTAGATAGGACATTGCGTTTATTATTTGACTGTTTGGTCAATATCTAGTTAATCCAGTTGTAGACCATTGGAATGCAGTCTAGTGAGTGTTAAGATACTAAAGCGAATCAAGAATTATATGTTGACGTATAGAAAAGTCAACAGACTAAACCTCGTAAGGAATTCAGATTCAGATTTTAGCTATGTGTTCGAATGATTGAAAGTCCTCTTAAAGTTACAGTTTTAAGTTTGCAGATGGTACAATGTCATAGAAGTATGTCAAGTAGACATAGGTAACTTCCTCATCTATTTATGCAGAGTGCATGCTATGGGATTACTTCACAGACGGTTTAGCTCAGAAATTTGATTTATGAGTTGTCTGTGGTTGATTCAGTGGATAGACCTATTCGGTTGTACTGTGGTAATTTTCTTACTATGTTGTTTAATAACAACAAAGAATATCACAGGGTCTTAGCATTTAAAGATCAGTTAGTTGGTCATAAAGGTGTTAATACGAAAAGGTGACATTAAGGTTTGGAGCATTTAAGGACTAAGGAACTATAAGTTGAACCTTTAACTAAAGGACTTTGCCCACTTATATTTGTGACACAAGTATAAAGTATGGGTGTTTTGACGTCCTTAGATACTATTAGTTAGGGGATCATTACGTTTGCTCCATGTACATTTGTACACTTTGTTGTATTATGATAGTATGATGGTTCATTAATAAAGATGATTATCGTTTATCCTCAGTAGTACGTGTTATCATACATTGTCATAATACGTATAAAGTCTTAAGATTTGTGTCGATCTTAAGCTTTTAAAGGTCATTGGGCATATATATAAATTGACCTTATGCCTATGTCATTTAGACGCATACAATTTCAGTTTAGATATCTATGAAGTTTGGCATGACATAGGGGGATATAAGTTTTTAATCCCATAAAGGTTCTCTAATGTAGTTTAGCATTCAGCTGAAGAACATAAAGATGTTCTCTAATGCAGTTTAGCATTCAGTTGGAGAAAATAAAGGTTTCCTCTAATGCGGTTTGGCATTTGGTGAGAGAAAACAAGTTTTCTCTAATGTTTTTTAGCATTCGATGAGAGAAAACAGGATTTCTCTAATGCAGTTTAGCATATGCGGTTTAGCATAAAGTTGGAGAAATCGAGACTTACAAATAAAGATGATATAATTTAGATCATAAAGGTATCATCGTAGTTTGCCGCACACTATTTTTCTATTCATGTTAGTGAGGTATTAGGTATACGTGATTGTGTTGGATCTGTGTCACACATGACACATGTATCTGATACTTTTTGGTATCAAAAGCCTTGCAGGACAGAATGATGAATTTTCATTATCTTTTGATCAAATGTTTTATTTTCAAAACTTAGTCGACTATTCAGTAGCATGGCTTAACTGAGTTTTTAAATTGTTTTTAAACTAGAGTCAAAACTGCAATTAATGCTTGTCCAAAGGGGAGATTGTTGGACAATTTTGTCCTTTCCCATAAAGTTGGAAAACTAGTAATTTTTGGTTTTTAAATAAATTATTGGTTAAGTTACGTAATTTGATCCAGATAAAGATAATAAAGTAGCCCAATAAATGATCTAGATTAATAGGTCGAAGTCTGGGTAAAAAATGAATCTTAATTAGTATAGACTGGACCCATATCGACCTTGTGATGGGAATCCCGATATGGAAGCTATATAAAGGTTAAGGTCTCCTGCAGTTGCTCATATCAATAGTAAGCATAAGGAATCTCTGACCCATTAAGACAGATTACGTATTGAGAAACCATAGAAAGACTTAGCCTGTGTCTCGGTAAACACTTCCTGTAAAGGTCCCGTGAGATTCGTGATCGTTTGGAGCTCAAAATTGGCATCGAAATCAGAGATAGAATCGAAATCAAGTATTCCGCATGACCTTCCTTTTTTTAATTCTTTCATGTAGATCCAGTGTATGTAATAAAGTCTATACTACGTATTACAGGTATATGCATACATATAAAGATATCTTACGATTCCTAACCATATATTAAGTATATCATGATATTAAATATAAACATTTGCAAGAAGAGTATAAATTTTAAATATTACTAATTTACACATGACAAAATATCTTTTCCTTTTAATTCTTATTTTTTGAAAGGTGAATGAAAGATTTTATTAACACTAGCAAAGTTATTATACCATTACAATGAAAGTCATTTAAAGCTTGCTCATGATTAGTACAGTATTTCCTTAGAGTAAAGTACCAAGTTCTTAAAGATTTCATCTGAGCTTCATATTTGGAGTATGTTTGCTTTGTGCATTCCTTGCTATCATGATCTCTCTAATCTAATTTAGAGTATTGTCAACTAAGAGTATGTTTGATTTGTGCATTCCTTGCTAACATGATCTCTCTAATCTAATTTAGAGTATTGTCAACTAATTGGCGCTTTCCTTATGGCTTCACTTTTGTATAGTATGTTATTTCTTTCTCTCCAAATTGAGTAGCTTTTTGAAATGAAAGTAGTTTTAAAAAGCTCTTCATTTTGTTTGAGATCCTTAGGCTTCTTGATAACTCATACCAAGACTTTGTTCTATTCGTATGATTGACATTGCTCCAATAGTAGATGTAACACCCTGCTTCAGACAACTTTAGAGTACCTGCATAGAAAAAAGGGATGGTTTCTATCCTTTCAATTCTTATTGCCATTTCTTTTCTTTTCTTTTTTGCATTGAATTCTATATTAGAAAATGTTTTGCAATCAATTATTGTACCAGGTAGAATAAAAATATAATAAATAATGTTCTAATTGGTAAAAGTAAATATGTTAATTATGCTAAAAATAAAGTTGTTTCCACACAGTTGTTCTGTTCATTATTTTGTTGACAATCCTTTTCTTCTCCTTTCTTCTCCTTTCTTCTATCTTCTTCAAAGACGTTCATATTATTTTATGCTTGAAGGTGGAAATTACGAATCTATTTTTTCAATTTTTAATTACAACAACTTGTTTTATTTATTTATTCATAATATATCTATTTATTAGTTTCATAGGAAGAGTGAAAGAGAGTTTTATAAGAAGAATTAGGAAGAAGATGGCACATTACAAACCTTACATATATAGAAGAAAATACCATTTGATATTTATTTAACTCAATAGATATCATACTAGTAGTTAATATATGTAATAGTTGTCTATTGTACAAAAAGTACTAACAGTCATAAAAAATAAGTACCAAGTACATATTATAATTGAAATATCATTTATAAGTGGGAACGAGAAGCTCTCTTCTTCCCCCCACCTAAATTTTACCTGCAGAAAAGCTCTTATATTTACACCCTAATTCCTCACTCTGCCAATTTGCAATTCTTCCCTCTTGTCCTTACTATCTTCTTCCCATCTCCTCATCTAGTTCTTTGTTAATCCTTCTTCATCACTATGTTCCTCAAACTGATTTGCTCTTCCACTTTCGTCTTTAGGGACAGTCTAGTAATTTGACTGACTCTTTTAACTTTGCCCTTAATGTCTACCTTTCCTTTTTGAAACCAATGCTTCTTTTTATAAGCTTAAGCCTTAAACTTCATCTCCCTAAGTTATAAATCCACTCTTAAAGAAATTGGTTCCCCTAACTTTGGAGAGTCTTCTTTGATGGGAAACCTTGCTTGTAACTAGTCCAATGTTAAAACTCCATTACTAAGGAACTCAACACTTCCTCCAATGGTCCAAGGGAGGAAAACATGGTCTCAAGTAGTTGGGAATAGCGCTTCCAACTAAAAACTGGCATATATATCTTCTATCTCTTAAGGAAGATAGAACATGGTCTCCCCCACCATGAATTTGAGGTATTGAAGCAAGGTGTTTTAAGTTGGATGAGCTTACTAGTTAGCTATTTTATGGAGAAGAGAACCCCATTACCATAAGTGAAAACTTAAGTTAAAAGGAAAATGGCCGACTTTTGATTTAGATAAAGTCCTCATCAATTCTTCATGCTCACCTTCTTCTCAAAGGCAATGCTATTAAGGTTTTTAAGCTTGGCCTTGACACTAAAATGGCAACCTAATAATTTTGCATAACTAAAAGCCAGGAGTGGAGCTTGATAGGAGCAAGCTCAAAAAATCCCAATTTGAGCTCATTTCTATAATATTCCTCTAGAATATAGCAAAACAATTGAATTAAGCTATTTGAAATTCAATTAGGAAACCTTTTGTTTATAAACGAAAACATCAGTGTAATTAGTAGAATTAGGTATGTAAGAATTTTTAGTAAGGATGAAATTAACAAAACATTACTTGAGGTGCTAAAACTCAAAAGATTGAATGTGTCTAAGAACATGGTATGAACTTCAATCTCGGTGACATACTAATAAAAGCCACAAAATAAGGGTAAATCTGAATGGAAACCAACAAATAAAGTATTTGAGAGAGGAGATCAAAATGTATCTAATGGAGAAAAATAAAAGCAAGACCAAGACACTGGATAATCAAACAAATGTGACCTTGTAAATATGAAATGAAGCTTATCAACCAGAAGTGCATAATTTAGACAATAGTCCTCAAATTAATGAAGCTGATGGAACAAAGGTAACTTTCCATAAATTTGTAAGGTAAATCATATGAGTAAGAGGGATACAAACTTGGTTGAAACTAATCACAATGGCAATGTGGAGAAAGCATATAATAATCACTGCATGAGGAACGCATTAGGGCTAAAGAACAAAATGAACCTTGATAACTTTACACTTGTACTGAGAAGATTAGGAAGAAAGAAGTCCAAGTGGAGTAAACCTATATCCATAACCAAATGTCAATCTTACTAAAATGTATCTTATATTATAGGAGTCTAGTGTAAGTTGTTACACATTCTTGGCTCCACGTTAGGAGTATATGAAATTGCACTTAACTTATAATATGAATATCAAGATGTTATAGGACGATATGAGGCACCTATCAATAAACATCTTGAGGCTTATATATCATATACTAAGACATATATGGCTAAGTTATGCTTACAAGGAGTTAAAAGCTAAGAAGAGGAAACATCATAATGAGTTTAAGTGAAAAGTGGAAAGAAAGGCTTCCAAAATTGTTATGATTCTAAGAAGGACTAAGGCTAACTAAATTAGGAAAGAAAAAGGACAATTTTCTTATAATGATAGTAGTTATAGCTTTAAGTTGGATGGTTTTGCAATATTAGATGTTGTTTATTAAACAAATAAACTTAGTTTTTTTTAATAACATCATCTAGTTCTTATAATATCTATGTCAATTTGTGACAAGCTAAAATTGATCACACTGGATAAAATTAAACAAATCAATTGGTCAAGCATATTTTGTTTAAAAAGACCTACATAAAGTAGAACAATCTACTTGTGAACATTGTCTAGCTAATAGAATAGTGTGAAAATCATTGAGCATGGGACAAAGAGTTACTAAGTTGTTGCAAGTAACTCATTAAGATATATGTGGCTAAACAGATATGAAAGCATGGCGCTAAAATACTTCATCACATTTATCAATGATTACACTTATTGTAGTTAAATTTATTTAATTTCTCAAAATTTGGAACATTTTATTGTTCCAAAAATTATATGATTTTAGATGAGAATTAATAAAATAAATTTGATAAAGACTTCAAGAACTGATTAAGTATAACAATATTTCTTTAATCAATTTAAGAGGTCATGTGACGAAAATTGAAAGGATAGCTAATGATTATCATATGAATCCACCAATTAACTAGTGGTGTAGAAAGGAGAAATATAACTCTTCTCATGGTTAGGTCTATAATGGCAAGCAAATTTGCTAGTCACCTATTGGGATGTTACATCATTGATGATAATATATGTACTTGATAATGTGCTTATTAAATCATATTATAAAACACCTTATGAGATCTGTATAGGTAAGAAAAAACTTGATTAACCATATTTGATTTCATGAATGTGTTTGTTACCTATATTCACGAATCCTCTTATAAGTAAAGGAATTTAGGTTCCAAAGGGATGTAGAAGAATATTTTTAAAAGATATTTTTGAACATTCTAAAAGGTGTATGTTGGAAGTGAACTAGGAAATAAACAAATAATTGAATTTATGTCACAAGATATCTTTTTTTAGAGAATGATTTTCCAGAGCAAGAAAATATAGTTCAAAATGTATCCCTATATATGAGATACTAAATTATAATGATCTTGTTAGATAAGACCAATTGAACAGTATTGATCTAAGTGGGAGAAATTTAAGAGATGATGACTTCGTTTTAGATTAATGGCAAGTACAACCCAATTGGGGCTCTTTACCAGTATTTGATTCAAGTAGGAGCAATATGAATGTAGAAAGAAGAATTTTCATTATACTTATACTATAAGTGGATTATTCCTCATAAATTTTAAAGTTGAAAGGAATAACCTTTATGGCAGTTATAAACGAAAATAATAAGCCAAGGAATATAAAAGGGCTCCATTTAGTCTTGCTTAGGTAAGTTATAGTAATAGAAGTATAATGAACTATAAGGAGTTCAATCTAAGTATAAGACTTGGATAATATTTTGAAAAGATGTGTAGCCATTAAGAACACATATGTTCTTGAAATGTTAAGTAAAATACAAATGCCTACTTTGAAAGAAACAAGGTTTGTTTAATGGCAAAAGGTTACAAACAATCAAACAAATTGATTATGTGAAGAAATTCTCATTTGTTATAAGGTAACATCATTTTGATGGATCATGACATACATCAAATAAATGTAAAGACTATGATCTTAAATGAAGAACTAGATGAAGGAATCTATATAGCACAAACAATATGATTCAGTCAGAAGGGCCAAAGTATTACATGCTTGGATTGTTAAAGTCAATTTATGGTTTAATATAGTCTATAAGTAAACACTATATTACATTAGTACGATAATCACGTCATATGATTTTAGTATGATTAGAAAAAACCACATGTTAAAGATTTAATGTTAAGTTTGTAATTTTATTGTTTCATGCTGATGATATTTTTTTAGTAACTAGTGATAGCAAGTAGTTTATCATGAGTTAATAAACAAATTGGATATCAAGCATGATCAAAAATAAAGAACAAATTTAAGGTTGCATACACATTTGCAATTATGATCACTAAGCTCTATTTGCAATTATGATCACTAAGTATCATTTAAGTATAGCTTGCTTACTATTATAAGCTATATATATATTGATGGAATACTTGAATAGTTTTTGTTTATAAGGTAGTAAAATGTTTTTATAATGCTAATTGCTAAAGGTGAGAACCTAATCAATATGTAGTATCCACGAATTCCACCAAAAGAATTATAGATAAAGATAGTTCTTTATTTTGAAGAAATCAATAGTCTTATGCGTACTATGTTGTAAATGAACAAGTACATTGAAAGACATTACTAGAGACCTTAAATATCAATATCAAATCAAACATATAGATATCAACTATAAGTATGTCAACGACATAGTAGCACAAAGAGAAATGAATAAGTCTAGTGACTAATCATGATACATGTTATCAATGATAATAGTTTGTTTGTCATCAAGTACTTGATGCAATATATGTTTAATTAAGAATTAAACAACATTTTCTAGAATAAATTTTAAATAAAATTCAATTTTAGAAATATGAGTGCTTGATTTTGAATTAAGCTTTTTTTTAATTTTAGAATTAATGTTAAATGAGTGTTGAAATTTCAATTATAGATACAAAAAGTATGTTAACAAATATGAGATACTTTCCCACACAAGTGATTGCCTTCATTATTTTGTTGGAATGTAGATGAGATAAGTTTTAAGTGATTTATCTAAGTGATAAACAAGAGCTCAATTCTTAAAACACTATTGCCTATGTAAATTACATTGAAGGGTGTAAGAGGTTATTAGTAATGACATAACTGAAAGAAATGATTTGTTCGCCCAATTTGTCTTAATATGACAAATGTAAGTTCTGAAGGGTGGATTAAATAAATAAACAAGTAGACTTAAGTTAAGCACTAGGTATGCTTAAACTATCATCTATTTAGTATTAAAGGAAAGACATACGCTCTAACAAAAAAAAAGTCAATACTGTAACACATGAATCATACCATATGTGCATTTTTGACCAATAAGGATAATAAAAGTCGTATTCTCAACTTATATTATGTGATGATCCTGTAAAACTACATGAACCTCAAATTTAAAGTACCCTTTTACTCAAGTTCTAATTCCAAAGAATTGAATTCATATTTACTATCTTAGAATATTACTATAAATCATAAATGATTCAAAATACTAAGCCATTTTAGAAAAGGAAGTTAATTTAATTCAAAATTAGGAAACAAGATCATTTCAATTGCATCAAATGTATTCAAAAGGGCCGCTTTCTACGTAGAAGGCAGAACGAATATAAAATGTTTAAATAATGAGAATGGGACAATGATTAATGAATAAATGATCTATGGTATTACATACTAATTCCACTTAAGGATCAATTCATTAGTCGAGAAGTCATATATTCCAAACAATTGTATGCAATATACTCTCATTACATACTAGTCGGGTTATTGGATAAGTATGATGCAGAAATCTTACTAACTAAATTCATGTGTGAATGAAGATGACAATAAAAGGACATACTTAATGAGTTTAAAAGGTGTAACTTTTCATTATTATTAACTGTTAAAGTCCAGTTAATAACATTTTCTATAAATAATCATTCCATCATATTAAACCAAACAGCAATACGCAATAAGTAACTTGATTTAGATATTGCCTAGAGTTTTTCCTTATAGATTAATAATAGCTAGGGCATCATAAGAAAGATTCCAAGAATAGAACTGATGCTTATTTGCCATACTTGATTGATACTTGTGCAGAAACAATCTAATGCGCCATGAAACTATTGTTAATGCGCCATGAAACTATTGTTAAATCCTCTATGTACATCAGATCACTACAGTACACCATGATCAAATCCTAGACACCTTAAAGAGTAAGGCAACTACAGATGTCCTTCAAGAAAATGAAGGATTAAAAGAGAAGAGAAAGTTTGTGCAACAATATTGCAATAAGACCAAGAGTACAATCATCCTATATAGCCATCAGCAAGATGTGAAAAGGCAAACAACTAAGCAATTCAAGAAACTGATTTAAGTATGTCAGCTCCAGACTCTGCCAAGATCATCAGAGATGATCAATCTCTAGATGAAGCAATCACCAGAAGATGATCAACTTCCACACAGCCATGTCAAAAGATCCTGCTCCTCTACTCCATGTGGTTCCACAAGAATTGATGTGAAGCAAAAACGAAACATTATCAGAAGATGATCCACCTACCGCATTGACATAAGAGTACGGACCCTTTTCTCCCTATCTGCCTTTTTAGCGCTCGGAGTCCTCTTCAGCTTTTGTAACTCCTCCATTACTACTTTCTCAACTGTGTCGATGGAGTTGAGTAGTTTTTTCTGAGGAGTTAGTGCTTCGGAATCCCCAGAGGGTTGATTCGTAATGTCAAATAAAATCATGGGCACTTTCCCAACAGTAGGAGGGCATCGCTTGAGTCCAAGAGTTGGTAAAGGAGTCTTGATAGTGTTGCTGTGCTCGAGATGAGCATCGGGAGCAGAAGACGAGCCTGGAGTTGGGTGATCCTGGGCTATTGGGCTCCCAGTTTCTCGGCCTCCACTTCCTCCCAATCTTTCTCTTGTCCTTTCAATGGCCTGCTCAAATGCAATTAACTTAAAACTCAGGTTTTAGTTTAATCGATTGTATAACCAAGCACAACTGCTCAATCCAGTAGGAAATTTCTGACTCCGAAATTAAGATAATTGGGCGGTCTAAAAGCTTGGAGATAATTTTATCTCCAGAGGTTGAAATTGAAACCCACCAATAAAATACATAAACAGAAGCAAAAGTGTTACAGGCAACAACTGGAAGATTAAGATACGGTTAGGTTGATCCAACAGAACTTAACCACCCAAGAAACTCACACTTAGAATCAAGAACCCTGCTGTGCAAAATTAAACAACAAAGAGAAATGGTTACCAGTCCATAACGAAGCCATTATCAGATACTCGAAGTTGCATCAAACAACGGAATTCCGTCACGGGAATGTTCATTTTCGATTGTAAAAAATAGCCTAGTTAAGCATTTACTCAGAATAACAATTAATGAGGAAATAAAAAAGGAAAGGAAAATGAAAATGAAAGGGTGAATCAGTTATAAAGTTGCCAAACAAAAGACTCGTATTCTATTTTATTTTCATTTTCCGTCCAATCCAAACACCAACAACAAAAGGAAAACAGAGCATACCCTAACAACGGCAGTGATATCTCGGAGAGGGGTTCTTGGATACCAGTGAGGTAACACACGAACCGGCCGTCCTCTCCGACCACTCCCAACGCGAATATTTTCTCGGCCAGTTGCCAGAGGCCCACGAAAGCTCCTGTGTCTGGGAGTGGTCAAACCATCCCTTCTAGGGAAAGCAACAGCTGCAACCGGAGTAGGACGTGGAGATCCAAAGAGAGCAAAGTCAAGCTCAGGCTGGTCGTGGTAAATCCCCGAAGACCCAGAGCGGCGACTGGCAAAAAGAGCAGCAATGTCAACAGGCCTCGATAGTCTGTCTCTGGATTCCGGCATTATAGCTATTGCAAACTATTACTTTACTTTACCTGCAAAGGAGAAGAAGAACAGAGAGTTGAGAGAGAAGCGAATAGTGGCAAGTCTTCAAAGCCATGATATGGGCGGCCTTATAATTGTTGGATCGTTACACACATTGCTTAATTTTTCAAATTTTCTCCCAAAGGCGCCCAAACGCTCTATCCCCTGCAAAATTACTTCTTTACCCCTTTCATTTTCTAACCAGTAACCGCCTCTGTTTTCACACTTTCCTATATAATACTATAAAAAGAAAAGGTTTAAGTAACACTTACCCTGCGTATGGTTAGCGTCTGCAGTAGGCAGAGACAGGACGAGACGGGACAGAGTTGGACGGGACAGGACAAGAACTGAAGACAGTGAGATGTTTGGTTGCAGTGG
>JAOQMQ010000007.1:800397-831159 GCA_027563845.1 Erythroxylum subrotundum | reverse complement strand
TTGAGGATTTGATAAGATAAGTGTGATTTTGGAATGCTAGGTAATGTGTATGAAGTGTTTAGACACTAAAATATGTCGATTTGGGAAGTGTATATTGTGTTTATGATGAGTGGCAGGTTTGGGCAAGTTTTAAAAGGGCATAGGGATTTTGGGAAAACCCCATGTCCATTAAACGGACAGAGATGTCCGTTTAACGGACACATTCGGGTCAAATTGGACCCTTTGTCCTGCCTATGTCCGTTTAACGGACAGGGATGTCCGTTTAACAGACACATTCGGGTGAAAATGGATTCCTTCGCACTGCCATGTCCGTTTAACAGACACTCTCGGGTGAAATAGTGCACTTTTTTCAATCCATGTCCGCTAAACAAACACGCATTTCTGTTTAACGGACATGCTCTGGAATTACTGTTCATTTGAATTTTCTTAAGGGAAAAAGCAGGTTTTGGGATCCTCATAAGAGATATAGTTCTGTGTATACGGACATGCTCTGGAATTACTGTTCATTTGGATTTTCTTAAGGGAAAAAGCAGGTTTTGGGACCCTCATAAGAGATATAGTTCTGTGTATTTTCCTTCTAATGGTAATAAAATGAACTCAATACGACACCTAGGGTAAGAGTTATGGCATTCGGGCCATGAGAGGTAAAAAGTGAGTATATGTTCAAGAGTTATGTCTCAGTCCGTTGGGCTCTGGAAACGGGGTCCAACACATTTTTAGGAGACACAAACTCATTTGAATGTGTTTATGTCAAAATTTTCAAATGGTTTTGAGTAATCTTTAAAAACTTCAAAGCTTTTTTTTAAGCTTAACAGTTAGTTTTTTGTTTCTTAATAGCTAGCTTGCTAGGTTTAGTTTTTACTTCTAACAATATAATGATAAGTTTGTAATGACTAGTTTTTTGTTCCTAACACATAGCAATAAAGGTTATAAGTATAAATATTTCATTTGTGAGAAGTACCTTTGGTGGTAAAGAGAGTAATAAGAAGCTTTTAAAAGAGCTTCACTACATTCATATATGTGTGAGCATGATATAAGTCCTTATTGCATTCTATGCTCAAGAAAGGAGTTCTAGAGTTGTATCTAAGCATATGTGAGATCAAGTGCATAAGGAGCAGCGGTACATCAAAAAGAAATTCCTCAAGTTCATCCAGATGAAGAATATTGAAGTCCCTTCCCCTATGCCTTTGCCACCACAATATCTGTGAGCTTTCTTACCCTTTACTTTTTACATTGTTTTATTTACCTTGTTAGTTGTTTTACTTGCTTGTTTATTTAATGTTGTGTTTTGTGTTTTAGTTTCCTTTTGTGGTTGCCTTGTCACATTGAGGACAATGTGTTGTCCAAGTGTGGGGAGGTGACAATTGCTTTGTCAATTGCATTGTTTTAGTTTGTTTTAGTCACCTTTTGCATTTTATTAATTAGGATGCATGTTTTAGGCATATTAGGTTGTTGTTTTGTGTTAGCAACAGAACCACATTTGAATCATTATGATTTGTTGTGCAATTAGATTATGTCATGCTAGTTGGAATAAGATTGAATGCATGCTTGAACTTGGATTAGGCTACTTGAGTAAAAAGTGAATCATGTTGAGTGATGAAACGTAGTTGGTTGCATAAGCTTACTTAGAATTTGACACTTGAGCAATGAGGTAGTGTAGAGATGCATAATGAATTTTCATTTGAGACAATGTGAAGATTGAGCCTATATGACTCCATCTATAGTGATTTCATTTCTTTGTTTGTGTGATGCTTCCTTAGGTTATTACCTTAATAGAGATGATTAAGACCCTTTTTTATGTTAACCTTTGGCTTAAATGACCTACCTTTTATTATCGCTTGCTACCCCTGTTGAGCCTTAACCCTTTTGTTTCTTGAAAACACCCCACATTTTAAAACCCAAAACCTCATTAGCCTACCCATTCACAAGCTTAGTAGAGTATTAAGTGATGCATTAGTTTGGGATTTTTGCTAGATTTTTTCCTGAGATGAGTTGAGTGATACTTCTACTCTTGGATCACATTACATTTAGTTGCTACTTTGTTCATTGTTTCTTCAATTGTATGAAAAAAAGGAAGAACATTTTAGTAGCATCAATAAGTGCGGAGTAGTAGTATATTTACATTTGTGTATCTTAGAAATATGTTTTGTTATCCCTTTGTTCACTTATTACTTTATGAATGCTTGTGTTAAACCCTTTACCTTGTTTGACCCACCTTAACCTTTACCTCGTTACAACCCAAAGAAAGTCCTTTTGATCTATTTATGCATGTAATCATTGTAGAGGAGAATTGGTGTATTAGCAAGCCTATAATAGTGTAGTTTCCTATAGGGAGCTTGAGCGAAACACTAACCATCGAAAACTTGAGAGAAATGAGTGAAACCGTAAGGAAGATTCATTTTGTGTTTATACTTATCTTTGAGTGATGGTGCCATAAGTTGAGTTTGCTTATGTACACTAATGAAAACTGGTCATGATATTTGTAGTAGATCGACATTTAAGTTGGCCAAACTTTGAGGGATTGCATGATTTGGTCTTTGTGAAAATGAAGTGATGGAATTGATTGGTTGTGTTTGATTTTGCTTGAGGACAAACAAAGATTTAAGTGTGGGGAAGTTAATAGTTGTGCATTGTGTGTTTTTCTAAGTATTTGGCATGTGTTTCTTGCAAAATAGGTTATTATTGTTGTGTTTTAGGACTTATTTTATATGTTTTTGTTTATTTTGATCTTTATGGTTGTTCTTTTATGTTTGATGTTAATTTAGGATAAGAATTGATCATTTTTGATGCAGGAATAGAGGGTGGCCACCTTTATGATTGAGCTAGGGACCAAGAGAGGAGAAGAGAAGTAGAGGAATTATAAGACAAAAACCCACGATCGTGGGATTCATGCTAGTTCCCACAATCATGGGATCCCTAACTCAAAGAGACACCTGGGTTTCACTTATTCTTAGGTTCTTATGACTATATAAGGGCAAAAAAATCCCTAAGGCCGAAGGGGGGTCTTGAGAACTCGCCTCCTTGAGCTAAAAAACATATTTAGAGCCTAGAGAGAGGTAAAAAATCAAGATTTCCATTCCAAATTAGGCAAAGACCACACCAACTCCAGATTTTCCAGATTTGGGCAAAGAAGAGGAAGAGCTTACTTAATCTAGTTCTTATTTCGTTTTTCTCTTCTAGCATCTTTATTATGGATTGTTTCATTATTGCGGATGTTAATGACATTATGAGTGACTGAGTAATTTGTAGAGATTACTTTTGAACTACTTGTTGAATAAGAAATCTGAATACTTCAAAAAGTTGTTTGATGAAGTCCTAGCTAATTGTATCAAAAGCTTTGTGAAATTCCATCTTTATTACATAATTCTTTAAGGAATTATTCAAAGTGTATCCCTTGAATAATTTATATATGGTTTTATTAATGAAGTTAAAATATAAGATAGGTCTATACTTTTTAAGAGACCATGGTTACGAGTTTTGGGAATTAAGCAAATAATGGTCTTATTGATCTCTTTCAAAAGTTTACCTTTATTAACGAATTATGAAATTGCTCCAGTAACCATATCTTTAATTAGAAGCTAAGCTTTTTAAAAGAAGCACCCATAAAGTCCATCAGATCTTGGAGCCTTGGTGGCACTTAAATCAAACACTAATCATTCAATATCTTATAGAGATAAAAGGCCATTAAAGAAGTTTATCTCCTTATCTTTAAATTAGATGTTGAATTAGATGTTGATAAAGGAGCTCAGCAAGTGCACTCATTTAACTATTGCTAATTAATATACCAAATGATCTTTTGAAAAAAGAAAAGACTTCTTTAAGGATCTCTTAAAAACTAATTACTTTACCATCTAGCCTAGTGAATGAGCTGGCCCTATTAATATTTGTCCTTTCTTTCACTGAATCATGGAAAAATCTTATGTTCTTATCTCCCTCCATTAACTAATGAACCTAAGCTTTTTGTTTTCAGAAGGAAGTTATAGATCATTATAGCTTTTTAACAAGTAATAACTACGATCTTCTCCTTTTCGATCAATCTAGTATCTCCACGTTATTGAAAAAGGTTCTCTTAAGTTAACATTATTATAGATTTTCCTCTATAAGATCCTAGTTAGTACTTCTCGTTCTCTTGCCATTAAGGACTTTGACTTTATTCTCAATATGAGCTAGTTTTTTAGCACAATTGTAAGCCTACATCTTTTGAGTGGCTACTATAAGATTTCTCTACACTTTTCTCTCACATTTTTTGGTGTTATTTTGTGTTTCTTGGTTCTTTTTGCAGGTTATGTATATTCAATCATGGCTGCAAGAATTAAGCAAATCGCAAAAATTTATTGGGAAAAATTTATTCATTTTGATTTTCCTATATATGAGGATTTAACTCTTGAATTTTACACGAATTTACATTTTGAGCTGCTAAACTTAAATAATTTTTGGTTTAGATTGTGTGGAAACCCTTATAATGTGGATTATGATATTATGGATGAAATTTGTGATTTTTCAAAATAAAAAATTATTGAAAACATGGAAAGTTTCGTGTCGACAAATATTTGATGAAATTAATAGGGTTGGATGATTTTACTCTAAAAAATTGACATAATAAAGTTATTCTTAATCTTGAACCTTAGTTATTACATAAATTTATGTGTCACACTATTTTTGACAAAACTTAAAGTAACAAGTGTTCTCGAAAGGATTTATATTTTTAAAAAAAGGTGTTCTCGAAAGGATTTATTTATTCTTTGGTGCATGGATCATAAAATTTGAGTTTTTACATCTACTCACATTTTTCAAATGATAGTTACTTATCTTGGAATGCCATGGTTTGGAACTTTGAGATATCAACTCATAATCACAAGTGAAACATAGGAGTGGACAGGTGAACTATAGTTATGCTCTAACACAATACCAACAAGAAATATCATCCAATAAAGAATTCCAGGAGGAAGAAAAGGAAGGATGAGAGAAGGTGGTTAACCAAATGAAAAAAAATAACAAGCACATGAAAGGTTATCTAGACACCATAGAGGCGCAAATGAAGGAGCTTGTGCACCATCAGCATCAACAACAGTATGACATGAAGAAAATGCTTAAATATTTTGAAATTCAAGGTGTCCAAATTTCATCGCCCATACCATCACCGTCTCAATCTCCATAAGTCTTCTCACTCTAATTTTTCTCTATTTTTTATTGTATTGCTTTGTTTCTCACATTTAAGACAATGTATTATTCAAGTGTACAGACATTTATGCATTGACATATCATTTATGCGTGAACTTGGCATTTGCATTGTGTTGGTTTTGATTAGGTTGGCAATGTGTGAACATTTTGTTACAAAATGTGTGCATTATGTGAATATGTCAATGACATGAATTGAATAGAATTGGTTTACCTTTGAATATGATCATTTGAATTGTAAAGGCATAATAACTTGCAAAATTTTGTGTTTTAAGTGTCTTTTAGATGAATATGCATGTTAATTAGGATATGACATTAATTCTTTTACTTTATGACACTTGTTTGGATACACTTAGAATTACACTCCTCGATCACGTTAGTTAGCATTATTATTAACCTTTCATGAGAATGATTAACTAAGAAGAAATGAAGTAGGCTAAGAATTTAAATAAAAACATGTTAAATAAAATTCCTATTTTGCTGACCCTTTTAAAGAAAATTAGGTTAAGAATAGAACTAGTAGCTAGTTAAGAGTTATGATATAGTTGAGTAACTGGGGGCATTCACAACAAAATGTTTGTCTTCGCATGAAAAGGCTAGAATGATACTACAACTAAGCTAAATAAAAAATGTCTCCTAGCTGAGTAACTTGGGGATATTTATGACAAGGTGTTTGTCTTCTTGTCAAAAGACTAGGTTATCGTTAAAGAAAATTTTAAAATGGTATCACAATAAATAAGACCTACTGATCTTTTACAAATAGTAAAACTTTTCATGAAAGAATACTTAGTGATAATTTACCTTTTTAATTGATCAATAATAATAAATGCAAGCTTACAAGTATCATAGGTGTATGAATAAGGTATCAATATTTTAGTTGATATGTACATTCAAATCAAAGAATTTAAACATAAAAGGAATAAGTTAGTAAGTTGGCACCATTTGAGTGATTGATGTTTGAGATTAAGTTAATTCAATAAGATTTTATGTCATTACACAATTATTGCATTTTACATGATTGGGTGTTTATGTTTTATATGTTTTGTTTGTTTGCATCTTCAATTTTGCTTGAGAACAAGCAAAGGTTTAAGTGTGGGGATGTTTATAGATGTAGATTATAATATGTTTTTCTAAGTGTTTAAGTGTGTTTTTAAGTGTTCCTTAGATGATTATCATATGTATAGGCTTAGAATTATGTTCTTGTTAATGTTTGGATGTGTTCTGAGTGTTTGTTAGTTCTAAGGCTTAGAATTGTGTTCTTGTTAACATTTGTATATGTTATAGGAGAATTTTTTCTTGTTAATGTTTGTGTTTGTTCTAAGTGTAGATGATTATCATTACATAGACTTAGAATTATGTTCTTATTAATGTTTGTATGTGTTAAAAGTGTTTGAATAGTTTTAAGGCTTAGAATTATGTTCTTGTTAATGTTTGTCTATGTTTTAAGTGTTGAATTAGTTTTGAGCGAGAATTTGATATTAATTTTATGTTTTAAGAGATTTTTTATATGTTTGTGAGTATATGGAAACAAGTATGTGAAGAAAAGAGAAAATCTTAAATGCATGCAGCCATTTCGTGATCATAGTATCTATCATGATCGTCACATCATGATAAGGAGCTTGTGAGATTTTTTAAGTTTCGAAATTTTGGGGCTATTTTTAGAATCAAATTAAGCGGGAAAAACTTAAAAGCCTTAAGTACTATTTAAAGACAACAAAACACCAAGAGAGGCAATAACCACCAGATTAAAAGAAGATTAAGAGAAGACATCAAGGAGAACTTCAGGAATTCCATATTTCCATATTAAGACTCTAACTAGTTTTTCTTTCTTTTCCCTTTATGTCTTTCATTGCCTTGGATGCTTATTTGAATTGTCATGTTTAACATGATTATGGGTATTGTTCTTGAATTGTTTTATTAAACTTTATTCTTGAATGCAATACATCTATCAATGTTGTGTGATAATTGATATGCTTATACATGATAATAAATCGAAAGAGTGAATCAAGTTATTTGAGTTAAGGTTCGCAACGAGAGTTGGTGGCTTAATAGACTTGCAATTATCATGTTGATTAGTTGGTGGCTTAATAGACTTGCAATTATCAGATTAATCAACAATTGAAGAGATATTTTAATTGTAAAGTTAATTATCCTTAGCATTGCTTCAAATCCAATTGAATAGTTAGGAGTAGTTTTGTGAATAGAGAGACTACAATTATGTTATTATTAGTTTCAATTGAGATTACTTAATTATATGTTGAGGTAATCAAAACCTTAGGATATCTAAGATGAAGCATAAATTGAATTAACAAGATAAAGGGAGACCAAAAAAAGATAGAATAAATTCTAAGCTTTCAAGTTTTGCTTATATTCATTCTTGTTGGCAGCTCAATTATTCAATTATTTTATTTTATTAGTTATTTCAATTTCAGTAATTTATTTTAATTCAATTAATCTTTTAATAACTCAAAAAAGGTTTTTATTCAAGTTGTTAGGTGTGTAATTAATCCTCGTGGGAATGATGTCTTTAGTATTACAAGTTACAATTCGTATACTTGCGATACTGAAAGTTTTATTATAAAACTTGTCAACAAGTTTTTGGTGTCATTATTAAGGATTGATTTAGCATATTATACAATTTGAATTCTTTTAATTTAAAGATTTGATACTTGTCTTGTGTGATTATACGTGCTTAAACATAAGCAGAAAAAAAAGGAAAGAAAGCAGCTTCAAGCTGAGCAAAATGCAGACCTTTTCTTCTAACCCAGAGAAAGTGTTACAAAATGGATTAAAGTGACTCTAACACATATGATCTTGGATGTACCACCAAAATTATTCATGAATTAATTAATTAATTATTATTTAAAAAAATTAAATCAGACCGACCGTTTTGACTGAAAATAGTTTGAATCGGCAAGTTGATTAGTTCGATTTCATTTAATAACTTGTATATATAAAAACTAGTCGATTTATTAATGAACGGATTAGTCTATATACCTAAACTGCTGAAATTGAAAACACTCTCCTCGCCTTTACTCTTCATCGTCTCTTCACAGATCTCATCTCTTCCATTTCTGGGTAAAATAAAGGTGATTATTTTGAGTTTAAAGTGCAATTTCTCTCTCAAAGTTGTAGTTGCTGTTGGGATGGGTTTCTTTGTGATGCAGTGGCAATTGGGATTTGGGTTCTCTCTCAGAGCTGCAATGGCAAAGCTTCAAACTTGGATTCGTGAACAATTATGGACTATCTAGTTACTTTAAATTGCATTAACTAAGAATATGAAGGTCCTTCTCTCCTCTCTTAGGTTATGGCTTGTCCTCTTTGTCGTCCCTCTCTCCTCTCTTCTATCCTCTTGTCAATCTAGTGTTATAAAAAAAATTTTCATTTATGTAAAGGACAAGATGTTGTACATATTCAATTTTCAACGGGCTGGCTTCCAGATAGGTCTAAGCCTCACTTCCCAGGTTCCAGATGCCAAAGAACTCCATTCCTAAGGAATAAATTATCGACGACAAGCTTTGGGGTTTGAAGTGTAGTATTTAGATTTTGGCAAAGAATTAGGGAAACAAAGTATAATTTGGGATGAGAATGCCCTGATGAGGATGAATGGTGTGTTGTGATCCCTGCAACTTAGTAGTTGTCAAGCAGCAAATAATAGTGACCGAGTAACAAATGTAGGACTCAAGAGGAAAAGTTTATTGATATTCGATAAAAATGGAATTACAAAAGCTGAAGAAACAGAGAAGAAGAAGAAAGGGATAGGAGACAAAAACAGAGAAGAGATGAGAAACAGAGTTCAATTTGCTTAACAATTTTCATAACCCATTATGCTAATTTCCCCTAACTATAAAGCAAGTGGTTACTCAGTTCACACGGCATGCAGTCGCTCGGTTCACTTGGCTCAACTCGATCAATGGGCTTTCGGCCCTATTCATAACATTACTCCCCCCTTTAAGACAACCTTGTCCTCAAGGTTGAAGGTAAGAGAATAGCGCCAAACCCATGGAATCAGCCACTGCTTCATCGCGAAAGTAGAATGCTGCAGCATAAGTTTCACAAGTATTAACATCGGTTGTAGCATGTAAAAAGCTTCGAAATCAACAAGGATTAAGGGAGTAACTTGCTGCTCAACGTGTTCAACACAGTTTGTAAACAACAAAATATGGAACATCCAATGAATCCGAGTGGAATCCAGTAACTCGTCAGCAAAAATTACTTCAGTAGATTGCGGGCTAGAAACTAATTTCATACTGAAAAAATCAACTAGCGCATAGAATCGATGCAAACACGTAAATCCAACGAACTGAACTGACCAAACTATTTGAGCCTCATGTAGTGTTCTGTTGAAAACGATGGCAACTGCGATAACAACCAAGGTAACTAATTCGAATATTGGTTGCCAAAAGAAGGTAGCAAGCTTCTGGTTGTAACTAATATCAGGCACGAACATCCCAAAGGTGATCGCAAATGGCCACAGTTTAATAGCATGTAGGTCGGCAAAGACAAGTAACCGACAATCGAGCAATAGCTTTTCGTTGACAAGAGAAATACCGAGATCAAAAGTCTTAGTTTGGACAAAAGCATGAGTTAGGAATAAGTCATCAACTCCAACTTCAACTTGACTATCTATACGAAAATATTGGCCTACAGTTCTCAAAACTCGATGCGCATACCCGATACCGAATTCGAAACCAATTAGAAGAGCACGAGAAACATACCGTCCTCTGGGATCAAAACCGTTGAGAGCCACAGGAAGAGTATACTCATCAATCAAGTCACGAGAATTGTTCGTTAGCTGCTCGTGTGAGTCAAGAGCATATAGATTCAAGCATATTAAATCCATATAATTGATAGTGAAGAGCTCATTCGTCGGCAGAAGTCCAAGAGATATTTTGTCATTTGGAACAAGAGCATCAAGTAACCCACTCACAGTCACCCATTTCACATCCAGGTTGCTTTGGAAAATTCCCGGATCAAAGGACTTACGTTCGGCGAAACAGGGATGTTGTTGCATCCAGCACAGAATAAGTAACATTGAAACCAAAAATGGCCTCGGCAGCTCTCTAAACTCATTCAAATCAAAACTCAACCGATTTGCAACCAGAGATTTAGATCCAAAATCAAAGAAATCACTGGGCAGCACATACAAGAAGCAGTTCATGGATGAATCAATAACGCATTGAGTATCAAAAGCACATGGAAACTCTAGCTCCACGGCTTGAGTGATTTCCTGCGCCGGCATTTCATCGAACACCTCGACTGCAGCAACCAAACCATAAACACCATCCAAATGTGCTGGTGTAATTGTATCCATTCGGTTCGGCATTTGATCGAAAACTTCAACTTCAACAATGTCGTGTGAGGCTGAAACATCATCAACGAGCTCAGATCTATCTTTCGCGCCAATCCCAAACACACACGTTGCATCAGAGGTTGTCTTGAGTATTTCATCGAACACGTTAGGTTCATCATGTGGTTGGTTCGGATTTGTGGAGTCTGGTAGTAGATCCAAGATCTTTCGAAGAAGAAGATTGTTCTCGGCACAAGACGAAAGAAGCTTGATGAAACCATGGTGTATGGCCTAAATGTTATGGTGTATGGCCTGAATGTCATCATCGAGGGCGTCGAAATGAAGTTGGTGTTGATGCTCTGCCATCTACGCAGAGGCTCAATGAAAGCACCAATGTTGTGATCCCTGCAACTTAGTAGTTGTCAAGCAGCAAATAATAGTGACTGAATAACAAATGTAGGAGTCAAGAGGAAAATTTCATTGATATTCGATAAAAATGGAATTACAAAAGCTGAAGAAACAAAGAAGAAGAAGAAAGGCATGGGAGACAGAAACAGAGAAGAGATGAGAAACAGAGTTCAATTTGCTTAACAATTTTCGTAACCCATTATGCTAATTTCCCCTAACTATAAAGCAAGTGGTTGCTCAGTTCACACAGCATGCAGTCGCTCGGTTCACTCGGCTCAGCTCGATCAATGGGCTTTCGGCCCTATTCATAACATGGTGTATGGATCAAGATATAGGTAATGGAAACAAGGGCAATTGGGCAGGTTGTTTCTCTACCTTTGCGAGCTTAAATGTCTGCTATGACAATTTTGTTGAGCTGACACAGATTTTTAACATAACTCAAAAGCTTTGAGAGTTTTTTTTTCTGAAGAAAAGCTTCTGAGAGTTGCTAGAAAACCTCTAGTAAATTAGGCGATAATTTCTATAACGTGACTTTAGTCTTCGTGTAAGATTATTAGGATAAGATTTTCTGTCTAGTTTTATGATGTCTTATTCTGTCTTATAAATCTCAGTCATTTATTTATGCGAGTTCCGTGTTTATTTATGTGAGACCCACGCGAGACCTATATAAATAAATGACTGAGATTCATGGAACATAATAAAACACCATAAAATTGGACAAAAGATCTGGACTCAAGATTATTCCATCTAAGATATTACGTTACAATCGTAATGCAATAGGTTTTTCGTTTAGCCAAGGCATCACCCATTATTTTATTGTGTATATAGATTATTCTATCATCTGAAATTACTTACTATATTTCCATGAACCTTTTTCCCCAATTAACGGGTTTAATGTAAGCTTGGGAATTGCCACATGAAAACAAGGTTTTAGGTGTGATGATCAGGCAATCACACCTAATAGCTTAAAAATTACTAATCTTCTAAGTAGAGGCAATCACAATAACTTGTTGAATAAAAGGTCATAAAATAAAGTTAGATTCATTTGATCTTGTTATACCAATTTTTAAGCTTGTTTAATTAAGTTGCCAAATTCTTATATCATAAATCATTTTATTTTTAATTACTGTTATAACTTTTATTATTTATTTATTATATACCAAGTTTAATGCAACTAAACCTTTAAATTTTAAACTTTTTAATTTTTTCCTTTGACCAGTTTGATGTCCAATTTAATTTTTTAAACATTAGAATTATCAGTGCAAATGATAACATGAGAACCTAAGGCCCACCTAAAGCAAGACAAATCCAGCTCATGGGATTCAAAGATGGATAAGTTTATGGACATGATGAATTCCAAGTTTACGAGTCTAGAAGAGGAATTTGATCTAGTGAAGAATCATGTCATTTCAAAAACCGTAGCACAACTTTTCATTAGTGCATATATGATATGATGTCTACTCTAGTCATTTCCGCAAGAACTAGATAAATGGATACACCTAAAATTGGTGATTTGGAGCATATGTCAGCATTTTCCTAGGGACTTGCTAGATCAAAGGACGAAAACAGAATTCTTCCAAAAGAAATGTTACTTGTATGCAAACCAAATTATTGATTTAGAAAGTGAACTACTCTATCCCAATACAAAATCCACGAGAAAAAGGCTTATAGAAGACTTGGTAACTATTAGAGTCTGCCAACTCTAACATGTAATTGTGTATTTCCCATTTCCCTGCTAGGTGCGTTGCTTGTTCATCATCAACCAATGGATGTTTACATAATTCAGATTAAGAAGGCATTAGTTTTATACAAAAGATTGCACAAGAAGACAGAATGCATGATTGCAAGCTTAATCCACTTCAGCTCATCTCGGTTCGTCAAAAGATTCGCGTTACGAATAATGAAAAACCTTAAAAAACAAAAATGTAATACAATGCATTAAAATGGCTCATAAACGAACATGTCTCAACGATTTGGATATGTTGATGGTTTTCAGTATAATGCAACATAGGATGCAATGCAACATGCATCCGACAGTTTGAAACTTTGGGCCCTCGAGTGTATGTTCCGCCGATAAACAATATGGGTAACTCTCTCCTTTCCCACACTTTAAACCCACCCAGATAACAATTTGAGGGGTGGAGGGGAAAACTGGTAGCACAATACCATAATGATTATCTAAAACGTGTCTGATCCTACACCAAGAAGCAAAGTATGGCCATGGAATTACCATTTCAGCGTACCAGTTGCTGTGAAATGAGGGATTACCACAAGCATCAATGAATGCAATTCAAGAATTACAACAGCTTACAAGGTCTGCTTCATGAATAAGGAATGCAGACAAGATGCAAACGTAAGGAAACTTGGAACAGCCTTTTATCTAAAGTGTTCACAAAGTCTAAGTACTGTTGTATAAAATTTGTGATTTACTGATGTTTAGTACATCATTCAATTTGTCCCCTAATGCATTCTATTTAAATCCCCGTTATTTGAATCACATAATTCAACTATTACCATTTCAAAGGGATGTAATCAAGCCTTTACATCACTTGAATAATGCAATTAAATCCAAACAATAATTTAAGTAACAGATAATAGAAACTTTATTGCATGGACTATATTTTAGAAAATGGTAGGGGTTTAATAGCATAACTTAGGTGACATTAGGGATTGCACTTTAGAAGACCTTAGGAATAAAACTGAATGTAGCACTACGACCTTATTTGAAGCTCATTTTTCTAATACCAAAGGGGGTAACAAAGCCAAGATTGAAATCCATAGCCATAATGAATTGAGACCTATCTCATGTTCACTCTGCTCGATATGAAAGACTTCCAGCAAAATGACGAACTTGAGTTAAATTCCAGAAAAAAGCTACCTCAATGTCATGTCACACTAGGACCTACAATTAGCTCAACTAAGCATACAGTATAAAACAAATTTCTGATAGCCTCAAGATGATGGTGCAAAGAAGCTCAAGTGTCAGTGTTCCCCAAGCAAACTTGCTTGTCTACAAAGTTCAGCATAATCATCTCCAGCAAAGCTTATGCATGGTTAAAGTGTCTATTCAATGGAATCCTCAATATTGAAATTGACTTGATTATATGAGACAAAGATTCGTAGCTTTATAGAAAATGGTATTTAGAGGTTACTGGAACTGTTATTGGCTGATGAATGTAGTCAAAGCACAACATAGGAAATAGAAATCAAAAGGAAGCCCAATTCTATACCACTACCAATAATACTTCTACCCACCTACATAGGCATCATCTGGTAAAGCAGAATTTGCCATAAAGGCCATCAACCTCTTATATGAACAAGTAAATGCCAGGGTCCATTCTGTAACTCCACTGCCCAGTAGTTAGTGACAGATTCCTATACATATTATCAGAAAAACTGGTAGTCAATTCCTCCACCATAGAAGTAACACAGATTCAAGCCTGGTAATACCCTTCCTCCAAAGGACCCAAAAACAGAAAAGAGATATTTGTAGTCCAACTTTCTGAAGGGCATTCCAGAAATTACTTGCAAGTGGAAGCAAAATTTACTTTTGGAACTATAATTTCAACTATCTGCAGGAACCTTACCTTTCTAATCATCCCATAGAGCATCTATCATGTTTCAATGCTACCCTTTTCCAAAATCAACATTTGAAATCTTTTTAAGCAGATAGAGCATAGTATAGAAGCAGCTGCTTGTGTAACCACCACAAAAGATATCAACCTATCTAGAGAGCATTTAAAAAGAAAAAAAGAAAAGATGCTTAGAAACTAACACTAATCCCATGTGTAAGCATTAAGCTTTCATGAAATCTCATATGATAAGAATTTCCAGAACTATTTTGGTACCAACATCATAAAAGCTTAAATTGGTAGGATTCAAATTCACATCACATGACAAAGGCCCAAAGAAAATGGACACACCCAGAAAATAAAAAAGTTAATAATATGAGTAAGGAAAAGCAAATTACAGAAATTTGTATCTAGAATCAGTCTGATGTTTTCACAAAGTCGTATGAAAGTCCATCAAGTGTTCAAAACAAAAGACCTAACAAACATCTAAACTCAGTATCAAAGACACCGCAAGGTATCATTGATTAGAAACCAAATATTGTTATAACTCATTATACCGATAGAAAAATATCCAAATTAACAGGTAAGTTTCAACATCAGCCAAATTTTCTTATTCAAACAACTACACACTATCAACAAAGGAAGTGAGAAAAAGAACCTAAAAAGGATATCCATCAGAAAACAGATAAAGGTAGGCTCAGCTCATATCAGATCACTCGGAGTCCGTACTACCGGAGAGTGTATCCAACTTCTCACGTTCAAGGCGTTCAAGGGCTTTCTGGTGAGCCCAGGTCTCGATGGTGAGATCAGGCTTCGCATTGAGACCAACACCCAAAATAACGATGGTAAGGAAGCTGGTAATGTAGCAAGGAAGCTCCCAATCCTCCCACTTACGAGACTGACCAGATGGAGGAGGAGTGATGTTGAAGAGGTATCCCTTAGGGCGTTCCTCGTGACCCGGGGTGGACCAGCGGCCGGGTCGAGCGGCGGCACCGCCTCGGGTTCGGAGGGAGGATAGCAGGCGCTGGCGGAGCATGGTGGGTACCAAATATTACTATGAGCCGCGCGGCGCGAGTTAATCAACACAATTACAATTAGGGGAGGGGAAGGGATGGGATGGGGCCCCTAAAGGCAAAAAGAAAGGAGGAGTTCTACTTTGGAATCATTACATATCACACGTTAAATACAATCGAAACAAGCAGCTAGACTTCAACATTACCTTCGGCCCAATGTCTAACAATTAGAGACATTTTGTTTTTGTGTTTTTTTAACGAAGGGAAAAAGAATAGACCGATTACAAAACAAGTCTGAAAAAATAGATCCCTAACATATCTTCTAATAGGATACTTTGGCACCCGATAGGTGTAGAATCAAAATAAGTGACACTAATGTCAGGTTGTGCTGCTTGGGTGGCAAGCCAATCTATTCATCTATTGCTCTCTCAGTAAATGTGTCGATAAACAACAAACTAGTTCGGAATGAACAGCTCGAGGATACCCATAACTATTGGGTTGAGTCTCTGGAAGTGGGTGTCCGAAGAAGAGATGATCTTGTGCACCGCAAGCGAGTTCACTTCCAGTTTTATTCGGTGGAAGCCCAAACTCCAAACAAGCAAGAGTCTAGTATAGACTCCCCAGAGTTCTGCACTGTTACTCCCCGAAATTCTGCTAAGAGCACAGTGCACCTTGTGTTTTTATTCGCATCTTGTGTTTAAGGGTCCTTTAACCCCGTAATATTCCAAGCTCCTATAACCCTGGACTTCTAAGCCTCTGATTAGTTAGCATTTAGATTGGATCGCCATCATCTCCCAACTAGGGATGACAATTGTACTCAAACCCGATGGGTACCCGATCAAATTATCCGAACGGAGGCGAGTATGGGGGGCAAATTTTTACCCGGGGGGCGGGTATGGGGGTTAACAAAAATACCCGTCGAGTATCGGGGTGGTATATAGTAATTACAATTTTGCCATTATATATATATACATACAAACCCAGCAATTACCCAATCCCTAATTCAATCTCCTCTCCCTCTCATCTCTCTGCCGCGCCGCTCCTCTTCGCCGCCACCGATCGCCTCTGCTCTTCCTTGCCGCCACCGCTCCTCCTCCTCGTCGATGCTTGCCTCGTCGACACTCGCTTCCTTGGCTCGTCGACGCTCCTCCTCCTCGTCGACGCTTGCTTCCTCGACGCTCGCTTCCTCCAAGCAGATCCGACGCCACCACCACCTTCTCCAATCCTCGCCGCCGCACCACAGCACCGCGACATTGAAAGGAAGCCACCGGAGACGCAACCGAAGTCACTGGAGACGGGTCGACCCCCTGACCCGTGACAAAACCCGACGACCCGCCAAGAGACCCGAAGTCGGTTCTATAAATTTTGTTTCTGATTTCTAAAATATCATGTCATTTGCTTGTTTGTTGTTGTGTTGGATTGGATTGTTGGATATTGGAAATGTTGGATTTTTGAAAATGTAAATTTCTGGTGGATTTGGTATTTTGGTTGGATCGGTGTTGTAAAAATGTTGGACAGTGTTGGATTGATGCTGGTGGGTTTAAGAATTTTCATGGATGATACACGGTGTTGGTTCATGGGTGGATGGATGATGCACAGTGGCGTTGTGGGATTTAATTCAAGAGGCGGGTAAATGGGTACCCGATGGGGGTCAAACCCCCAACGAGTACGAGTACGGGTACGGGGGTGTCAAAAAAATTCCCGACGGGGATGGAAGGGGGTATGAGGGTGGGGGCGGATTCATGGGGCGGGTACGGGAGATGGCATACCCGCCCCGTTGCCATCCCTACTCCCAACTTGCCAATTCCGTGTCTCCTGCATTGTAATGGTAGCAACCTCAATAGGATTAGTTGGAGGAATACTTCCCAGCATCTTGGCCAATTGACGTACTTGGTGCTTCTCACTCATTGTCCTCTCTTAGTTCATTAGAACATTTTGCTTCACCCAATTTTGTTTGTAGTTAATTTGTCAGCATAATAAGGCCTTTCAATCATGCTAAGCATTTTCTGTGACCAAAATTGCAAACCAAACTAGAAAATTTCTCCCACACAGGCAAACTCTCAAAGCTGGAAGGATCTAGCTTAAGTCCCAACCTCCATCTCTTCAAAACCAGTGGTTTCTTATCATTGAAAAGCCAAGGTCCAAACATAAAGTACTAATAGGTAATATGAATCACGAGAACTGCTTGTCTTAGTTTTTCCCTCCTGAAGATTCTGGTATACTTGAGTTTACAGAAGAGGATGATGAGATGCATCATTGGAAAAACACATTATTGCAGGAGAAAATTGCTTGTTCCATTTCAAACAGAAAATCCAACAATAAAATTGATCATTCATAATCAATCCATCAATCAATCTTATACCTATATCTATCTATATATATACGTAAAAGGTTGTGGATGGATTCAATACCTCTCACAAGTTAGTATACATGACATCATATATATTCATAATACTATATTAACTATATTGACACGATGTAAAAATGAGAATTCTCGTCTTCAATTCAGAGAAATCTGGTTTTCCAACTCATCTTTAATTAATAATAAGCCTAATGATAGGAAAAACCCATATGAATTTTCAGGCCTCACTTTCTTGTTGTGCTTCCTGCTAATTACTAATAATTGGTATATACCTACATTACTAACTACAATTCTATAGTAGCTGCATCCCTGCCTTCTTTCACAGCTCCATTTCCAATTGATTCAAGTGCAAAGATGCTGTGCCACAATAACAATCTCAAAGTTAGTCTTGTCATCTCAATTTATTCATCTTCAGATATATTTGTAGTAATCTTTACATCTTATAAACAACCAGAAAATTTCATTGCAATAGGAAAGAATTCCATACTTTTGAAAAGAAGCTAATAATCAAATTTTCTTGGACTGTTTCTGTCCAGTTAATACCATTGTTGCAATAAAATACATTTAAAATGCAATAGCTTCAAAACACAACTGTAGCTTGAAACTTATATGCTCAAATTCACTGGATGACCACAAAAGGTTCATACCTATTTTTTATTTAAGATTGAAAAAATTCTGCAGGGCAATCCTAATTTCCAGTGTCAAGATGCACCATATATAAATTTCAAATAATATTGTACACCACGATTCATTTTTAGTTCTTAACAAATAATCAGGAATACAAGAATATAATTTTACAGTTTGAGCATACTTCTTGCATGGAGAAATTATAGGAAGTAGTGTGATCTACCTGAATTAGCTGAGGAATCATAGCTTAAAAGGGAGTTCTCTGGATTAACAAAGTTATGACCATCTTCTTCTCTTCCCCAAACTGGCTGGTGGAGCACATCAACGTGCCATTCTTGTTGATGCTGCTGCCTGTTCCCGTTGACTTGAACTTCTGACCACACCATAGGCAAAATCATGCCGGGAAAGCTACTCTCAATTGGTGATCCACTCTGCAAATTCAAAGGAATGGTTCAAAGCATTTACAATCGCAATAATCAGAATACCTAACTTTTTGTGGTATTTCAATGCCAGATTCCCAACTCTCTCTCTCTCTCTGAATAAATTCTGTACTGAGAGAATATTCAACTCCCATTTAACAAAATGACAAAAGTTTAATTTTCAGGGCCTCTTATAATTACCAGGCTTTTGATATGCATGCCAGAATAATGAAATCTTAAGACAATTTAATGATTGCAATTGTAGGAGGCACAGGCACGGTTAAAATCTGCACAACAGAGACTTGGCATCGTGCAGTTCAATTAGAAAGATGGTGAAATGGTGAATAACCATTCCAGTAGAATAGTACAAGAAATATAGTTGCTTTCTTTCCATAAAAAGCATTTTACTGAATGCTTAAGTAAATGCCAGCAGATAAAAAGATATTAACCAGCAAAAGCTTATCCTCTAAAAACAATGAACTATGTTTCAAGATTTGAGTCATTAAGGATTTCTCAAAGCTAGCTTTACTGAGGAGCAGCTACACAAGGTTCAAACCCTTACTCTGTTCTCACATTGGCATTTACGATATGACAAACTTTGTTAACAATTAAGTATAGTAAGAACAATAACTCACTTCCGCAGCTAATATGGAGTCGAGATTGAAATCAATTCTTGGGTTGACTTCTGCAAGTCTCATTGATAATAGCTGAAACCAAAGAAATATTTGAAGAATATGATGACAACTCATATGGCTCACAAAAAAAAAAAAAGACTAAACAATTTTGCTGCTTTGCTTCATAGAAATTGTTACAGAAAAAAGGCAGTAGAAAACAAAATGAGAGAAGATTAGACAACTGATCCCAGCCTCCGGAAAAAAAAGAAGAAAAGAAACAGGTTGCCTGCGTGAAAGTTAGACTGAACCGAGCTCAAGTTTAAACATCTATTATCTAGTCTCAAAAGGTAAAATTAGTAACAAAATAAGAAAATAAGACCTCTACTTTCCGTTGAAGAGACTGCACGTGACTGATTATTTCATCAAGTACCAATGCTGTGCCTGTAATCTGCATAACAAGATAATATCCCCTTCAACAGCCATATAATACAACAACAATAATACTCAATAGAAATCTCGTTGACACACGGGATCCGAGAAGGTCTAATAGTACACAACCTTACTCATAAATAGTACAGATATTGTTTCCAAAACAACCATATAATACAGAAGTATAAACTAATGTAGAAAACATAATCAATAAAAACTTATGGTGTTGAATAAAATATAAAAGTGAACAGGAATTTATCAACCTTATTAGACCAAGTAAAATCAAACAAAAGATGAAGCTAAGAAGTCTTTGCATGTAAAGAGAATTTCAAAAAGATTAAAAAAAAATTTAGACATTCATAATCTGCAAGGAATGTGTGTAGGAATCTGATACAAATAGGTCATGATGTGTGTGAGAAATTAAATCTCTACCTTTCTGGAATCGTAGATCCATATTCCGCAGCCCTAAATAAGAAAAACTACTCACTAGTCTTGGATACGTCACTCAATGGAAATAAAATAGGTAAGCCAAACACGAGCAACATTAGTCATAATTGCTCACCATCACAGGGTGAAAAGTATACATGGTGAAGCCACATGGCTAACTGGTTTAATGTCTCAAAAAACACTACAGTCATCAATTCAGTGACTATCACATGTCCCTTTTCAGTTCAACCAAACCCTATTGGAGGAAGTCTTTTATTTCATCATCTGTTCATCATCTGTTCATCGTCTATTCATCATCCACTATATGAACACTGAACTTAAAAAGATAAGTTAGTACTATTAATAATGATCAAAATTTCCTTTGTCCATGATCCTGGGACCAAATTTCAATCTAACAAAGCCAGACAATAATACGTGCTTCAAGGCATTCCAGCCAAGCATTTTCTACACAATAAAATTCAATGTCTAGCCCATGGGTAAGTCGTCTTCTCCAACAAAGACTGGACTCTCTGAATATCAAGTTTGCAATCTTCCAAAATCAACTTTTACAATAGTTACACTGTTCGAAAACAACAAATGAACTTGGCAGGGTGCTAAGCAGGTTTTACAAGCAACTTCAATTTTTGCTTACTCAAGTCCAAAACTTGAAGCCGCGGCAATCAGGTTTAAAAGAAAGAGTGAATGACAAAACAGATCAATTTACTCTACGACTAAACATGACAAGGCCAAACTCAAAAATGCCCCCCCAACAAACTCCTATCTTACATATACAAGAAAAGAATGGCACCACTAGGCTGCTGAAATTACAAGTATGCCAAGTTGTCGCCCCACCAGGCACTTTTCTTGGTACAAAAGCAAAAGACCAACTTTTGCTTGAAAGGTGACAATGACAAACTCATTAATTAAATGCAGATAATCCAAATATATAATCACACTTTCTATAGACATAACATGATATATAATGATTAATTAAGCCCTCATTACGCAATCATTATCACTTCCAAACAGAAAAAGAAAGAAAGAAAACGTAACTGTTGCTACTACTAACCTTATTGCAACCTGGGACCAGCTCTTGAAGTAGCTTCATCTTCGCATTGATCTTCTCTCTCCTCGCCTATACATTTTGTCCAAACAAAACCCCCATGTCACAATCATCATTAATAAGAGTAATTATAAACTAACAAGTAACAACACATTAATTAAACTCTTTAAGATTAGTAGTTCATTACTCTCTCTGCTAGGCTATGGCTATCTGTGGCTTGACCTCTGCGTGCTCTAACGTGAACGTATGGAAGGTTCTGCCCATTTTTTGAGCTATCGTTTTCTGCGCTTTTGCACTTCTTTGTTGATCCTTTAACCTAATTTACATAAATTCAACGAATTTTAGCAATTTAGAGACTAATTTTGAATAGATTAGTAAAAAACAGCATAAAAATTGAGCTCCCTAAATCTCCCCACCTTCTTTTCTCGCTCCTTCCTCTTTACCGACATCTGATTCAGCGCCTTGTTGTCCGTCTTCTGCGGCGACGAATTCAGGTAGGATTCCGTCTCCGTCGGCTGGCTCTTCACAAGTTCCTCGAGATTGCCACTAGAATTGGATGGAACGGGACTTGTCTCCAGCGAACTGTTGCCGGCGAAGACTGAGAATTTGGCGGCTCGCTCGATTAAGCCACTGTTACTCGGGAACATCAAGTTAGCATTGAAGTGGTGCGACGGGTAGGCGTTGTGTTCAGGTGGGGTCGTGAGAGTTGAATCGGGAGAGTGAAGAAGCTCCATGGCTTGATTGGCGGGTAATTCGAGGAGAGCGGTAAAAGAGCTAGCGTTATCTTGTGGAACAGAAATTAAGTGCTGGATAGCTTCGCCAAGTTGGGGAACAGAATCGAATCCAGAATGGTCCTGCTGTGGTGGCCTGAAGCTGGATCTAGCGCCGGTTACTGCAGATAACTCCATAACGAGAGGATTTGGTGAAAGGAAAAAGAGACTCAAATTTCATAAACGCAACGAAATGGGTATAAAAATTCTGAGCTGGGTATGTTAGAGAAAGGTGTAAAAGGAAAAGGGCAGTTGAAGAAATGTGAGTATGATCTTGAATTTGCGTGAAGATTGAATCTTGAAACTATGAAAGAGCTTTAGCTTCAAAGCGAAGAGGACTGTTTATAATGTAGAGAAAGGAAGCGTAGCAATGTTGGAGCTGGGGGATAATATAATAGCAGCGTAAAGGAGTAGGGAAGTAGAAGGAACTTTAGGGTTGAGAGAGAAAGGGCTGGGCGATTTTGGCAACTGTTTTGTTAATGTGCAGTTCGTTGAGATGGACAGGTGAAAAAAGAGAGATTAAGGACAGGTCCGGACCTACCCTATCTCCATTTACCTTGCCTGCCTGCCTTAAGCAAAGGTCAAGAGCTAGCTCGGCCTCGGAGGAGCAAAGGTCAACGAGTTGAGTTGGGGGTTGTATGCTCTTTCAAATTATACCAAAGCACGTAAATAGACTTAGGAAAATGTTACAAACTTAAAAGATGAATTAAAGCTAGCAAAGTGATATCAAATTGGGATGTCAAAAATAATTAAATTAATTTTAAATTAATCTAATTTTAAATTTTAAATTTTAAATTTGATCTAATTTAAAGCCTATTTAAATCCTCATTATTATTTGTTAATTGATGAGTAAAAATTAAACAACAACAACATAAATACCTACTAAAAATTTCGCTAAGATACCGGATCTGAGAAGGTTCAGTAATATGTAGTCTTAATCTTAATTAATAACGAAATTATTTCTAAATAACACACGTGAGAAAAAAAAATAAATAAAATTTTTAAAAGTCATAAAATAATAATAATAATAACTAAAACTCATGCTCCATCAGTTGCCATCTCCCTCTTCTCAAGTGTGCATCGTCTGCTACTGCGTAGGGATGGCAATCTTGGCCTGGGTTGGCTGAGTCATGGGCTTGGCACGAAGAGAAGGTGCAAAATAAAGTCGTTTTATCATTTTGCCAAATTTTTTTAAATATAGACAGGCCAAGATAGACCATGGCCAGGCAACCACTGGCCTGTCAGGCCACGAATAGCCCAGTCAATAAGTTGGGTTGTGCCGGGCTTGGGATCGGGCCGCCATCCCTACTGCTGCACTTACCAAGTCCTTTTAGCATTTGTTGCTACCATTGCCATCTCTTCCTTACTTTATCTCGGTCGCCTTCAACCACTATCTCTTTGTTGCCAGCAAGAATGTTTTGCACTGGACACATTTATTTTATGCGGTTTACATCTTTTATGTGTTGATTTAGGTTTTATAATGATTCTCTGTGTTTTGCGACCAATGCTTTTTTTAATCCATTTAGATATTTTAATTTATTTAGGGGTTGTTTGGTTTTATTTCTGTTTTTTATTGTGGCTTTTAGTTTTCCTTTTCCGTTTTTTATTAAAAAAATAAAAACTGTTTGGTTAAGATTTGTAATATAAAAACTGAAAAAAAAATAATTGAAATTTGTAATAAAAAACTAAAATAAAAACATGATTGGTTTTATCATATTGTTTTTAGTTTTGTAATTATACTCTTATGTTAATAATTTTAATATAAGACATTATGTTTTTAAATTAATTAATTATCATTATATATAAAATTAAAAATATGCAAATTAAATATAATTAAAAAATTTACACATTAATTATATATAATAAAATTATATAAATTAGAAAATTATATTAAGTCATCCTAATCAATAAAAGATGTTCATCATCTTACAATTCTTGAAAACATAATGGTGTTATCATTTACAAAAAGAAACATAAATCAATTAGAAATAATATAATCATTTCACATTTCTCTAATAATTTCATCTCGCTTCCAAAACATGTCTCAAACTTGTACTAGAGTGATATTATACTTTACTTGAGAACTTGCATCTTCCTTTTCACTTTTTCTAATTTGTTCTTTATTTTCAACACAACTGTCAAATAATTCATCGATTTGTCCATACATTCTAATATAATTATTAATCAATTCCTGTAGTTCAATAACATTTCTAAATGAAGAATGTCTGCAGTTAAATAATTCCTGTGGACCTTGAGGTCTTCCTCTTCCTCTATAATCTCGCAAATGATTTCTCTCACCTTGGTATGGTGAAAGTAATCTAGGAATAATGGTGTAGCTTGAATCAACCAAATAGAACTTACCTAACATATAAAAACATAATATTAACAAAAAGATATTTAAAATGAATCGTAATTACTTTGTTTATTTAAAATAATATGGTACCTTGTGGAGGCATAGAAAATTGATTAGCTGGATTTGTCACTGTTTCTAAAAGAACTCGAGAGTCACTTGCAGTATCTTCTCATCCAGCCATTATATTTGTAAATCGTATGTCAAATGAGCAACAACACATAATATTTTGGGTTGGATTAATTTTTTTTAACCATGTATGGTATTTGTTCATCGATTAGAACATATGTATCAATATGTGTACTATCTATTGCTTTTATACAATCCTAAAAATTAAAATAATTATTAATCATAAGGAAATAATTAAAATAGTAATTAAATATATGAATGTACCTAAAAATATGGAAAGAATTTTGAATTATCTTGAATCACAGGAGGTGTATTAGCAAAAGATGGTGGAGTAATGACTCTTTTTGCAAGATTATTAACCGCATATAAGACTTTACGAAAGTACTTCAAAATTGTTAAGGTCAAAAGTTAAAAGTGTTCTGTATTGACTCTAATTATCTTACTATGCCCTATAGTCATCAAGAAAATTGTTATTTGGTCCTCCATGGTTAGGATTTTTTTTCCTTTCCATTATATTTTTTTCTATCTTTACTTAAATTAGGTATGTGATAACTCCATTGTATTTTTTTTATTCATTTGTTTCTGTTAAAGGTATGCAAAAAAGTAACTAAATTCACAAAACTAGTAAAGTCCCAAAAGAAAAAAAAATTCCCTTTCTCAAATTTATTTTAGACTTCCTAAAAGGATTACAAGTTCCATGGTTGGGCTAATAGCACAGTCCTTTGGAATCTCTATATTACCTTAATGCACTATTTCTTTAAACATATCTTTTTATTTCTTTATCCTTTGATGTTCTTGGGTTTGTGTCATTAATAAACTCCTAGTTTTCTTTTGTAAAGGATTGGGATTTATTTCTTCTACCACTAGAAATGTGATAATCATAACCCACTTTTTTTAGTTTTACTTTTATTCATTGACCTTTGGTTTTTAGCTCATAGTTATTAATCATATTGAGATAAACTCTTTTTTGGTTATTACATTGGTTTTTAATATTTTATTATATCTCAACTAGTTTGTTATTTTTATATATCTCCTTCTTACAACGTTTTAAACGAACTACCATTTTTATTTCATTTATTAACTTAGTTTTTCTTTAGAAATTAAAATATTTCATTAATATAAAATTTGTGGTTCTTAAAGTATAAAATGACTACGTATAGAGACATCAAAAATTAACAACCATCTCCATTTAATTGACTTTGTAGTATTTCCTTGGCTTGGAGGCCCTTCATTTATTATAATCTGGCCTAGATTGTGTGATAGAAGCTTTTCATTAGATCTAAGTGTTAGTGCGAGACTCCCTGAGCTCTTGACCATATGATTAACCAACTCTTGCTAGGATTATTTAGGATTTGGAGTTTTCCTTTACTATTTTGGGCTCAATCTTTCCTTATTCTTTGTCAACTTGGTAATTTACTAGTAAGTACTTTCTTCCTCTTTGCCTTTGAATTCCCTTTCTCATTTTTTATGTTATTGTTAGACTGGTAACTGTAGAAGTTGCTTGCATTAGGTTTACATTAAGTTTTTCTTATATTATGTTACTTTTATCCCCTATCTCTTTTTATGATTGCTTGTTGGGGCTAAGAATAGTGCTTCCTTAGCTCTTTTAGAGAAATTTTGTTATAGTTATATAGTGAGTGATAAACTATGGGTTCTCCAAGTAGATGCCAAACTTGGTTGACAATTCCTAACCTCATGGTTGAGTGTGAGCTGCTTTCTGACCCATTGCATATTCTTTTTTAGAATTTCCTCATGTGGACTCTCCCTGCCTCTAAAGCACCTAGAGTTACATTCTACCAATAATTTTTAATTTCTAGATATTTGAACCTAAACTAATTACAATCATAGCCTCATCACCCTTATTAATTGATTTTCCACCCTCAACGATTTAAGTATGTCCTCGTAAATAAAAATTTTCTTGTGGATATAACAAAGGTCCTTAACTTTTTCCCAAATCCACTTGGAGTAGTTTAACCTAACAAAGAGCTGTGTAGTTGATTCACTTTCTTTCTTACAAAGTATGCAAATATTAGGAATGTTGAGGAACCTCAACTTATCATTAGTTACTAGGCCCTGTTTAATAATTACCCATATTAGAAAGGATATCTTAGGCAACAAGTTCTTGTTCCATACTGTATTGTACCACCTCACTTTTTACCTTCCTCTTCTCAACACTTGCTTGAATGAATTTTTAGTGAATCTCCCAAATGGATGTTTAAGACAAATGTGATTAGAAAAGATATCTTAGGCAATAAGTTCTTATTCTATATCGTATTATACCACCTCAATTTTTCCCCTTCTCTCAACATTTGCTTACATGCCTCTTTATTGAATCTCCTATATGGATATTGGTGCCAAATGTAATTATATTCCTTATATAGATTGAGGTTGTAGTTTAGAAGTATTATTGTAATGGAAATTTATGCCATTAATTCCCACTTAACCATATTCGTACTTTAGCATTGATAGAAATATTATTCAATCAGGTCCCTTATAGGTTAGACAAAGGCCCCGTTTTGCTCTAATGATCATAAAGGAGGGAAGTTATTTCTCCATTACTAATTATACATTTGAAGGATCTTGACAAGTTATCCCTTAGCTTTAAGAGATAAACCAAGAGGATTTAAGTCCTATTTGAATTTCATAAAGGATAATGTCTTTTAAGATATAATTCTTTATCCACTTGGTCCAAAGGTTACTCTTATTCTCTAGAAATCCCCACAATCTTTTACTAATAAGTACCTTGTTCTTAAGTTGATAAAGTTTATCCCTAACCCTAATTGGTTTGCTAAACTCCTTCTAACTAACTTTGGCTATAGTTTCGCCTTCTCTTCCTCCTCATCAATATTTTTATAAACTTGGTTACTCCCTTTTAAAGGAACATATGGGATGTCTAATACATATGTAAGGAGTTTTAAATAGATTTAATCAACATCACTCTACCTACATAGGTAATATCACTAAGATCCTAGTTTTTTTTAATCTTTTCCGATAGAAGAGTGCAATCTTTATATTGTAATCTCTTAGTGGATAGGTGAATTTTGAGATAAGTAAATGGGAGTTTGCTGATTGGTAAACCTTTGATCCTGGATAGATAATATGCTTCTCTTGAGGCACTAAATAAGAAAATTAGTTGGCTTTTCTTGACATTAATATGTAGGTAAGATAGCTCCTTAAACATTTGGAGGGAAGTTACTAGAGTAAATATTATCCTTTCATTGGCTTAGAGAACATAAGTAGATCATTTATAAATCTCAAACTAAATAATCCAAGATCTTTGCATTTTCTATGGTAATTAAAATTAAGGTTCAATGATATATTGTGTTTCACTAACCTTGTAAGAACTTTGACACAAATAATGAATAGCTAAGGGGATATGGGATCCCCTTATCTTACCTCTTTTCCTCCCTTGAATAATTTAGTGGGTTCCCTATTGACTAACACTTTCAAGGAAAGGGTGGTTATGCATTCTTTAATCTATGATTTAAATCTTAAAGGAAAACTATACACTTCCAAAACCTGTATGTTGAAGTCCCAATTGATTGTGTTATATTCTCTTTGGAAATCAATATTTAGGTCATAATTATTTGGTGAGTTTCTCCTGCCATATCTTCTAAAAAACTCATTTACTGTTAGGATATTATCCATAATTTGTCTTTCCTCGAAGGGGTGGTCATCACCGATCATAGTGGTCATCACCTTTTTCATTCCTGAAGTTAGCAATTTTGAGATGATTTTGTATAGAAAACTACAACATGATATAGGCATGTAGTCTTCAATAGAGTTGGGGGTGTTGGTTCTTTGGAATCAGGTTAATAAAAGTTTTATTGACTTCCTTAAGGATTTTTCCATTTTCAAATAACTGCTTAGTTGCTTCTATAACCATATTCTTAATCAATGGCACGACTTTTTTTTATAGAAGTGGCCATTAAAGCCATCTAAACTTGGAGCTTTTATAGAGTTCATTTCTAATACCACTCTTTCAACATCTTGGTACGTGTAGGGCCTGTTAAAGTACTCCTCCATATATACACTAGTGATTGATGAAGGACTTTAATAAGCTCAATGTTGATTTTCTACTAGTTGGTTCTTTCAAGAGAATTTTAAAAACATCTAAAAATTTATGCTTTCATATCCTCTTAGTTAGAGAGTAATGCACCATTTCTCCTAAGAAATGTGCTTAGTTTTTATATGCTGCTAACTTACCATTTTATTTTGATTTTTTAATTAACCATTCTATTAAATCTTTGGTTGTTTTTAGTTGGTCATATCTTCTTAAATAAGGCTTATTCTTCATTTAATATTTAAGAAAGCATAAATTTTTAGATGTTTTGAAAATTCTCTCGAAAGAACCAACTAGTAGAAAATCAACATTGAGCTTATTAAAGTCCTTCATCAATCACTAGTGCATATATGGAGGAGTACTCTTCTTAAATAAGGCTTATTCGAGATCTCAGGACCAGCCATCTCAAGATGTGAGTTGTCTCACAAATGACATGATTTTTAAAGGGGGTCTAGACGTAAGGGGAGTGTCATAGAAGAGGAACAACTTGGGAAGGGAAATCATGTAAAGAAGCCATCCACTCGCTTAAAGGATTATGTAACTTATACAATTCAAGTAAATAGCCCTTTTGTGCACTCATCTAAGCCATCACATTCTCCAGGTGTGTCCTATTCTTTGGAAAATATTTGTCTTATAATAAGTTTACAACATCGTGGTTTCCTGGCAACTATAATAGTAGGAAATGAGCCCACTTTGTTTATTGAAGCCATGAAATATCTTCAATGGCATCAGGCCACGAAGCTTGAAATACAGGCACTACAAGACAATGGGACTTGGACAATAGTAGAATTGCCTTCCAGAAGTCTGCCATTAGATATAAGTAGGTATACAAAATCAAGTATAATTATGATGGAATAGTCAAAAGATATAATGTATGATTGGTGATCTTGGGCAACTGATAGGTAAAAGGGATCGATTACAGTGAAACTTTGGCTCTCGTTGCAAAGATGGTGACGGTTTGAGCCTTTCCAACACTTGCAACTACTAAAAACTTGGAATTTCATCATATGGACTGGTTCAGCCAGATTTTGCTGAAGCTGGATATTGTTATTCGGATCCATGGAGTTGGCAAGCTTTGACTCTGTAACACCTGCAAAACAGTAAAGGCACGCCGGGGGTTGATCTCCGGAAAGCCCCTCCGACGCTCAAATCAGTACGCTTGTAGGGATTGCAGTGATTGTAAAGCAAAAAGAGGTAGGGTTTTTTGTGTCTTACCTGGATTATGGCGAAATAGTGCCTTATATACCTGGGATCATTAGGTTTAGGTTTACGTAAGCCTTCATGTTTGCATGGGAGACTATCATCTGCAATGGGGCTCGTCGATATCTGGGCCTAGGATTGGGCCTGATAAGGCCGACCCGACCATAAGCCCCTCCTACTCCTCGAGTCTGATCGAAGGGAAGGGTCGAAGGAGTATATAAAAATTGTGCGACTCACCTATGTGACAATTTGTCATTAGACCGGTCGGTCGGAAGCCCATGCTGCGTGAGTAATGGCTTTTGCTATGAGCGCAAATTGAGCGGGCATTCATGCCTAGTGTGCGTTGGTTCGGGCCGGGATAGGGCGATCGATTGTTTTATGCTAGAGCTGGATGATCACTCGATTCGGGCGCAAGACCGGGCGATCGACTGGCTTGCGTTTGGGGTAAACTAGGACGATCAGTACGATCTTGATGTCTAGTCGCAATGCTAGAGCTAATTATTACTTGGCGATTCGTATCTTCTGGAAGCTGTTCAGAATTTGAAAAAGCGCATCCTTTCAACTGCCACGCAGCTGTCATGTACTGTCACACGCTGTTATGCATGTCCTTTTGTCTGTCACGCCGCTTCGGGTCTTTAATAACCCTAACTTACCTCTGCTCGGATCTTGCCGCGTGTCTGCGGCCAGCTCGGATTATCTCCACGCGTCCAACGTTGATTGGAGCGTCTGTTCAGTCGTTTCTCTATATGTACTTAAGGCGGACGGATTACAAATTTTCTTCACGCGTATTTTATTCTCCAGCCTCTATCTTCTCTTCGTCTTCTTCTTTTTGCTTACGGTCACCGGAGT
>JAOQMQ010000007.1:788196-800297 GCA_027563845.1 Erythroxylum subrotundum | reverse complement strand
ACCTGGGATCATTAGGTTTAGGTTTACGTAAGCCTTCATGTTTGCATGGGAGACTATCATCTGCAATGGGGCTCGTCAATATCTGGGCCTAGGATTGGGCCTGATAAGGCCGACCCGACCATGGACATTCATAATGCCTTCTCATATAGAGATTTGGACGAAGAGGTGTTATGAAATTGCCACCAAGTTTCTTAGCTTTAGAATAGGGCAAGGTGTGTCGTCTGAAAAAATAATTTTATGGCTTACAATAGGCTCCTAAATGTTGGTTTTCTAAACTCAATGACTCCTTAAAGAAATATGGTTTTTATTAGTCTTATTCTGATTACACTCTGTTCAATTTGTAGAAAGATGGAGTTCATTACATGTGCTAGTATATGTTGACGATCTTATCATTTTTGGAAATCAAGAGACCATAATAGCAAAATTCAAAGCTTAACTCAGTGATTGTTTCCACATGAAAGATTTGGGAAAGCTAAAATATTTCCTGGGAATAGAGGTGGCTAGAGATCTAAAAGGAATTTTCTTGTGTCAAAGGAGGTATGCTTTGGACATCATCTTTAAGGCTTGGCTTCTAGGTGCCAAGCTAGCTAGTTTTCCTATTGACCAAAATCATCATTTGACTTATGCATAAGGAGAAGAACTAAGTAATCCTGAGCATTATCATCGTTTGGTAGGAAGACTCATTTATCTTACTTTCACTCGAACCAAGTTATCTTACTGCATTCACACTCTTGCACAATTCATGCAACAACCATGAAATGACCATTGGGATGCAGCATTAAGAGTTGTTCGTTATTTGAAGGTAACCCAGGTTGAGGCATCATGTTGGAAGTGATTATAATCTTACACTATTTGGCTATTATGATTTTGATTGGGCAAGTTGCCCATTAACCTGACGTTTGTTAACAAGATATTTTGTACTTATTGGGAATTCACCCATTTCATCAAAAACTAAAAAACAGCACACTGTTTAACACTCCTCTGCAGAAGCTAAATATAAAGTCATGGCCTCTGCAATGTGTGAGCTTAAGCGGCTCAATGGATTGTTTTCCAGTCTTAGTTTAACATACACAACTCCTATGAGACTATATTGTAATAATCAAGCAACATTGCATATTGCATCTAATCTAGTGTTTTATGAATGCACCAAACACATTGAAGTTAAGTGCCACTTTGTTTGTGATAAAATTTAAAAAGGACCGTTTGTCTTACTTATGTCCACACTTCCAAGCAACTAGCTGATATTTTTACAAAGGCATTTTTATATCTCTACTTCCCAAGTTGGCATTCATCATACTCATGCTCCAACTTGAGGAGAGTATTAGGCACGAATTTAGGAATTAGATAACTATTATTTTTGGTATATATTGTAACCTTTTAATGTATGAGCTGTTTTAAGTAGGATGAGATTCTCTCTTATCCTCGAGATATTTTCTTAGCTTGTAAAAAAACAGTTGTGCTTATATATGTGAGCCTAGGAGATCATAGAGAAAACCTATTTGCAGAACTTGATATATTAAGTAATAGCACAAAACCTATTTTCAGAACTTGATATATTAAGTAATAGCATAACAATCACTCTGATTATATTAACTCTGAGTCACAATCAAGTAAACTGTTCATTCGTAGTTTTCTACATTATCAATCAATCACCTTACAAAATATGTAAGCAGTGGACTGAATAACTCACAGAAGTTAGTATACATGCCATCATATTCATAATGATATAAACAATATTGAAATGTAAGAATGTGATTCTAGAAATTCCTCGTCTCCAATTGAGAGAAATCCAGGCTTCCGTCTAACCTTTCATATAGCCTAATGATGGGAAAACCCATACCAATTTTCAGGCCTCACCCTTTGGTTCCTGCTGTATATACATTACTAGCTACAATTCTATAGTAGCGGCATCCGTGTCTTCATAGCTCCATTTTCAATTGATTCAAGTGCAAAGATGCTGTGCCACAATAACAATCTCAACGTTAGCCTTGTGATCTCAAACTTATTCATCTTCAAATACATTTTTAATGTTCCTTACATCATATAAACAACCAGAAAATTTCATTGCAATAGGAAAGAATTCCATATTCCAAAAAGAAGCCAATAATCAAATTTTCTTGGACTATTTTTGTCCAGTTAGTACCATAGTTACAATGAAATACATTTAAAATGCAATAGGTTCAAAACTCAACTGTAGCTTGAAATTTATATGCTCAAATTCACTGGAGGACCACAAAAGGTTCGTACCTATATATACACATAGGTACACATATATATACTAAGATTGAAAGAATTCTGCAGGGCAATCCTAATTTCCAGTGTCAAGATGCACCATATATAAATTTCAAGTAACATAGAACACCACTATTCATTTTAGTTCTTAACAAATAATCAGGAATACAAGAACATAATTTTACAGTTTGCGCGTACTTCTTGAATGGAGAAATTATACGAAGTAGTGTGGTATACCTGAATTAGCTGAGGAATCATAGCTTAAAAGGGAGTTCTCTGGAGTGACAAATTTATGACCTTCTTCTTCTCTTCCCCAAACTGGGTGGTGGAGCGCATCAAATTGCCATTGTTGTTGATTCTGCTGTCTGTTCCCGTCGACTTGAACTTCTGACCACATCATTGGCATAACCATGCTGGGGAAGTTACTGTCAATTGGCAATCCACCCTGAAAATTCAAAGGGATAGTTCAAAGCACTAAACAATAGCTCAAAAATTAGATTCCCAACATTTATCAAAAAAATGAAAACAATCAGATTCCCAAACTTCATGTGGCATGTCCCCAACTCTCTCTTTCCCTCTCTCTGGAGGAATTCCATACTGGAAAATATTGACTTCTCATTTGAATTTAACAAAGCATCATAGTTTAATTTTCAGGGCCTTGCATAATTACAAAGATTTGATATGCATGCCAGAATACTGAAATCTGGAGAATTTAATGATTGCAATTGTAGGGGCACAGGCACAGTTAAAATCAATGAAGAACAAAAAACGGAGACTTAGCATGCCGCAGTTCAATTGGAAAGGGGAATCAATCGGTAGACAATGAATAACCATTCCGGTAGAACAGTAAAAGAAATCTAGTTGCTTTCTTCCCATAATACGTTCTACAAAATGGTTAAGAAAGTAAGTGCAGTCAGAGGAGAAAAAATATTAAGCAACAAAGTTTATCCTCTAAAAGCAGTGAGAGTGTTTCAAGACTCAGTCATTTAGAATTTCTCAAAACTAGCCTTGCTGACAAGTAGCTATACAAGGTTGAAACCCTTGAACTGGTCTCACGTTGGCATTTACACTATAACACCCTTTGTTTAACAATAAACAGGTACAGTAAGAACAATAACTCACTTCTGCAGCTAATATGGCATCAAGATTGAAATCAATCCTTGGGTTGACTCCTGCAAGTCTCATTGATAACAACTGAAACCAAAGAAATATTCAACAAGATTAAAATGACAACCCATATGACTCACAAACATAAACTAAAAAACAAAATGAGAGAAGATAAATAATTGATCAATGACCGAAAAGAAAACAAGAAAAGAAACAAGTTACTTCATGAAGGTCAGATTGAACTATGCTCAAGTTAACAATATATTATGTAGCTTCAAAAGGTAAAAATTAATGACTAATATATGGAAATCTGACCTCTACTTTGCGTTGAAGAGACTGTACGTGATTGATTATTTCATCAAGTACCAATGCTGTGCCTGTAATCTGCATAAGAAAATAATATTCCATTCAGCAATCATATAACAGAAGCATAAACTAATGTATAGAACATAATCAATGGTAAATTTACAGAATGATAAAACAATCAACCTTTTAAACCAAGTGAAATCAACATAAGATGAAGCTAATAGGTCTATAGATGTAAAGAGAATTTCTAACAGAAAAATAAATTTTAGAGATGCATAATCAGCAAGGAATGTGTGTAGGAATCTGATAAAAATAGGTAACTATTTGGGTGAGAAATTAAACCTCTACCTTCCTGGAATCAAGGATCCATAATCCATAGCCCTACATTAGAAAAACTACTCTACTGGAGCCTTGGGTAGAAACACTCCACGGAAGAATATATGTGCATCCAAACAGATGAGCAACATCTGCCGTAATTGCTCACCATCACTGGGTGAAAAATATACATGGAGAAGCGACCTGGCTATCTGGTTTGATGTCTCAAAGAAAACTATAATCAATTCAGTGCCTGTCATGACATGTCCCTTTTCAGTTCAACCAAACTCCATTGAAAGAAGTCGTCTCTTTTATCATCTATTCATCATCCACTAAATGGATCCCAAACTTGTAAGATAAGTTGATATCACTGATGATGATAACTATTTCCAATGGGATTGGGACCCAATTTTGGATATAACAAAGCCAGAATAATAAGTGCTTCAAGGCACTTCCAGCTAAGCATTTTGTACATAATAAAATTCAGTCTAGTCCATGGGTAATATCGTCTTCTTTGCCATAGAATGGGCTGAATGAATATCATGTTTGCATGTTCCATGATCAACTTCTACAATGGTTTCAGTGTTCGAAACATCGAATGAACTTGGCAGGGCAAAAATGTTGCTAAGCAGGTTTTACAAACAAGTTCATTTTTTTGTTGCTCAAAGTCCAAATCTTGGCCAATCAGGGTTAAAAGAAAGAGTGAATGACAACAGACCCAGTCGGCCAGTACGCCAGGACTAAATATGACAAGACCAACCTCAGAAAGGGCCCCTAACAAACTCCTATTTTACATATAAACGGAAAAAAAAAATAGCACCAATAGGCTGCTGAAATTACAAGTATGCCAAGTTGTCACCCCACCAGGCACTTTTCTTGGTACAAAAGCAAAAGACCAACTTTTGCCAAAAAGGTGACAATGACAAACTCAGTAATTAAATCCACATAATCCAAATATATAATCACACTTTCTATAGACATAACATGATATGTAATGATTAATTAAGCCCTCATTACCCAATCATTATCACTTCCAAACAGAAAAAGAAAGAAAGGAAAAAAGACAGAAAGAAAGAAAAAGGAACTGTTGCTACTACTCACCTTATTGCAACCTGGGACCAGCTCTTGAAGGAGCTTCATCCTCGCATTGATCTTCTCTCTCCTCGCCTACACATTTTGTCCAAACAAACCCCCCATGTCACAATCATCATTAATAAGAGTAATTATAAACTAACAACACATTAATTAAACTCTTAAGATTATTAGTTCATTACTCTCTCTGCTAGGCTATGGCTATCTGTGGCTTGACCTCTGCGTGCCCTAACGTGAACGTAAGGAAGGTTCTGCCCATTTTTTGAGCTCTCGTTTTCTGCGCTTTTGCTCTTCTTTGTTGACCCTTTAACCTAATTTACACAGATTCAACGAATTTGGCAATTTAGAGACTAATGTTGATTAGATTAATGGAAAATACCGCAAATTTTGAGCTCCCCAAATCTCCCTACCTTCTTTTCTCGTTCCTTCCTCTTTACCGACCTCTGATTCAGCACCTTGTTCTCCGTCTTCGGCAACGACGAGTTCAGGTAGGATCCCGTCTCCGTCAGCTCGCTCTTCACAAGTTTCTCGAGATTGGCACTAGAATTGGATGGAACAGAGCTTGTCTCCGACGAATTGTTGCCGGCAAAGACCGAGAATTTGGCGGCTCGCTCGATTAAGCCACTGTTACTTGGGAACGTCAAGTTAGCTTTAAAGTTGTGAGACGGGTAGGTGCTGTTTTCGGGTGGGGTCGCGAGTGTTGAATCGGGAGAATGAAGAAGCTCCATGGCTTGATTGGCGGGTAATTCGAGGAGAGCAGTGAAAGAGCTAGCGTTATCGGGTGGGACAGAAATTAAGTGCTGAATATCTTCTCCGAACTGGGCAACAGAATCGAAGCCGGAATAGTCCGGTTTTGGTGAGCTGAAGCCGCATCTAGCGCCGGTTCCTGCAGATAACTCCATAACGAGAGAATTTGTTGAAATAAAAAAGAGACTCAAATTTCATAAACAAAACGAAATGGGTATAAGAATTCTGAGATGGGTATGTTAGAGAAAGGTACAAAGGGAAAAGGGTAGTTGAAGAAATGTGAGTATGATCTTGAATTGGCGTGAAGACTGAATCTTGAAACTACAAAAGAGAAGAGGAGGAGGAGGAGGAGAAGGAGTGTTGTTTATAATAATGTAGATAAAGGGAAGCGTAGCATGGATGGGGTTAGCAGCGTAATTATAAGGAGTGGGGAAGTAGGAAGGAACTTTAAAGGTTGAAAGAGAAGGGGTTGAGCTTTTGGCGACTGTTTTGTTACTGTGCAGTTCGTTGAGAGATGAACTGGAACAGGTATAATGTGAAAGCAGAGCACTCACTCCAGGACACCAGACCTACCCTACCTCCATTTTGATTTACCCCTAGTACAAGCCTGCTGGGTGGAGTGGCACAAATGAAAATTGCTTCAATCTCATGCATACACAAGTATAAAAAGACGTAACATGACTATACTCCAACTTGTCACACTTGTAATCTATTTTTGTTTTTTAAATTTATAAAAATTTGTTCATACTGTCAAAATTAATAAAAATCGTAAATAAATAAAGTATTATTGATATTTATTTTATTTTAATATATATCTAAAACTTTAGATATTTCTAAAAAACACAAAGAAAATTTTTAATTTAAATTATTTCATTAATAAAAATGTTTACAAAAAATGAAAATTTTATTTTAGAATAAACAATTTTAAAATTCAATTATTCATCAATTTTAATAAGTATATATTATTAAATTATTTATTTTTCAAAATAATATGATGAAATCGTTTTCAAATTATTAAATAAATTTGTATGTGGGTCTACCGGAAATAGTATCTCTATTATGTAGAGGAAAGGTTGCGTACTATCAGACCTTCTTGGATTCCGTTTTATCGTGAGATTTTGAATTGAGTGATGATAATGACGACGACGACGAACTAATTAGATATTAATAGCTACATAAATTTTTATAAAAATAGAAAGACCAAATAGCCCTTTTATATTTGGCTAAGCTGCACGCGATGATATCGACACGCATGTGAAAGTCAGTCCACGTATGAGCCAGCTACAAAGAAAAGGAATTCCCAAATCAACAACTAAATCGAAGCCCGCCCCAGAAACCAATAAATAACAAGTTGTTGGAGCTTCATTTTTAATTGAATATTGCATGTGACTTTTAATTTGATTTATTAAAACTATTTCATATTTAAATAGTCAATTCTTTAAATAATTTAATTTTTTTTATTTGTATCGAATTCTTAAAATATTAAACCCAAATCAAAATTGATTACAAAATAACCATTTTATAACGATCGAAAACTTATCTATTCGATCTCAAATTTTATATTTTACATGTAGGTTTATTAAAAACAGTCTTTTCTACTAAGTAGGGATACAGTTGTGTACTATCGGACCTTTTCAAATCTCAAATTTTAACGAGACTTCAATTAGATGTTGACAATGTCGACGATGAAAATTCAATAGAATGTTTCAAATATTCCATGAATTTTCATAATTTGATATGTATGATTCTTTTAAGTAGAATCATATTATTTATCAAAAATATTATACAACTGTCAACGATGTGTATGTAACTCGAATCCAAAAGTTGAAGAAACATGTTGAAAACAATAGTTTGAAGAACAGCTTGTTCGGTCAAATAATGAAGGGTGACTGATGACTAGTTTGCACAGGTTTGATTGGACAATTAATGGAAATCTATCAGCCAATAGTCTTAAACACCAAGTTACTAAGAGGCCTCTACTCCCCCGATTGTATCAATTAACTAGTAGTAATTGCTTAGAGTACAGTATTACAAACATATTTTGACAAATAAATAATAATAGAATAATTTTAGTGATGACATTTTTTACATGAAAGAGGAAAAATACCAATGTTTTAAAAAGCAAATAAAAAATTAAACCGATAAGATAAAAACTTTAAGATTTAAAAGGTTTAACTGATATTAAACCGTCATAAAATTAATTAAATATTAAAAATAAAATTAAAGAATTTCAGATATAGTTGAAAGAGACTGTCCTTATCTATCGAAGAATCTAAAGTTTAATTAAAAAAAGAGATTATTAAATAAAAATTAATTAATTAATTTTGATTGATAAGAACTTATAAATTTACAAAATAATTGATTAATTAATAAACTAATTAATTTTTAACAATAAGAGTTATTAAAGTAAATTGAACCGAAAAATTGAAAACCAAACAGAAAAGTTAGACAATTCAAAGTTTTAACAGTTAAATCGATTGAGCCGGTTCAATTTTTTAATCATTGATAAATACTCAATAATACTAGAGAAAAGATGAAAAGAGAAATAAACAAATGAAGAAGCCCAAAGCTTAGAAATATTTGTTTAAGAATTAATTGTTAAATTTTGTTATTGATTCCTTACACAAACCTGTAGAATTGAACTGTAAAATTTATTATTGTTATTAAAAGTTGAACTTAAATATGATCACTTAGATTTTCTCCGAATCATTTACGAAGGCCTTTAAATCAATTGATTATATATATTTAATTTCTACTTATTGAAGGAGCTTACTATAACAGATTAAAGTTTCAAGTAAAATTAAGAGATTGAATTTAAAAGACTAAATTACTATAAAATTATAGTTTTCTCTCTCTTCCCTACATTTTAAATTTAAATTACAGTTATTATTCTATGTTAATAATGGTATTTATATAATCAATCGTAATTTAAAGCATGATAGATAAATTTATAATTAAAAGTAGAATGAGCATCATATGAAGTTTTTACAACAGATTATGACGTATTAACATCCATAAAAGTTAAAAATTAAAGTTTACATCAAATATGTTGGGAGACAAAAGCAAAACAAAGTAAGAATAAAAAACTTTAAACGATGAATCAAACACTAAGATTTATGTGGAAAACCCTCCAGTGTAGAGGAAAAAACCACAGGACAAACCGACAAATAAATCAACTAAATTAAATAAGGATTAAAAAAAAAGTTAATCTCTCACCCCCAACAACAAATTATCTCACAAAATTTTAGAATTGAAGCTAAAGATGATATTACAATCAACAATCACTTAAATAAATTCTCAAAACAATCAAGTAAAGATGAGAATATAACACTCTTTGCCCTTTTAGACGTTGTAGTTGCATTCTCTACAAAAACCTACGTCTTTTTCTCTTTTATATCACGAAATAAATTTTTCTACAACTTACAGAGTCACTTATACGACCGTGTAAGTAACTGTGTATCTTTCCAGCACCATCTCAATCACAAGCATACACAATTATAAAGAGTTACATGGTCTCCACACACGATCATGTATCTTCACATAGGTGTGTACAAGACCATGTATTCTTCACCTCTTCACACTTTCTTCATACATTTACAGAGACTTACACGATTAACCCACACGGTCATTTAAGTCATAACACAGGCGTGTAGCACTGTACACAACCATGTATCTCCCTAGAAGACATTTTTCATCTTGTCTTCACTTGTTCGTCATTCCCACAAATCATAAAGTTGTCTATGATTACCAAAAATCTCAAAATAGGGTTGGACACTTAACAACCTTCCACTCTCGCAGAAATTTAGGGAAGACACATTATTATCCATCATCTACGTGAGATACATCCTAACACGCTTGCAACAAAGCTCATGTTTGTTTATGGGAATCACTTTAGTCAGCATATCAACCCCTCTCAAATTCATATGAACCTTCTTTAACATTAATATTTGCTCTTCTATCATGAATCTCAACAATGATATCTGACGTTTATATGCTTTGTATGGAAATGATATATAATATTTTTTATCAAGTTAATAACACTTTGACTATCACAAAATACTATATAGTCTTTTTGCTCCACATCTAATTATTAAAGGAACCTTTTTAGTCAAAGCATCTCCTTACAAGCTTCCACTACAGCTACATATTCTGCTTCAGCTGTAAATAAAGCCATAATATTTTTTTTAACTTGGATTGCCATAAGATGACTCCACCTTTAAACTTGACAGAAAACTTGAAGTAGATTTTCTTTCTTCAAGATCTCTAGCCATATTTGCATCTGCAAAACCTTCCAGAGTTGGCTTATCATTACCAAAGCATAAACTCTACTTCGATGTGCCTCTCAAGTATCTTAGAAATCATTTCATTGCTTCTGAGTGAACCTTCCCTAGATTTGACAAGAATCTACTCACCATCCCAACAGCTTGAGCAATATCTAGCCTTGTGCACACTATTGAATACATCAAAGACCTACTGTAGATGGGTATGGAGTAGACGACATTAATTCTTACACATATTGAAGTGAGATGTCAGTGGCCTGATAACTGGCTTGACATGCTTCATATTGAACCTTAGCACTCGTTCTATATATCTCTTGTAAGACAACCACAATCTCCTATCCTTCCTATCTTTAGTTATCTCCAAACCTAAAATCTTCTTTGCAAGTCCCAAATCTTTCATATCAAAAGATTTGGACTAGTCCTCCTTCAACTTTTGGATTCTACCAATGTTTTAACCCATAATCAGCATATCATCAACATATAGAAGAAGAATAATGAAGTTCTCACCTAAAATTTTTTTGAAATACATGTAAGCATCGACATAAGTTTTTTTGAAACCATGATCTGTCATAAAGGAATTGAACTTCCGATACCATTTCCTTAGAGTTTGTTTTAAGCTATATAGACTTTTCTTTAATTTGCATACTAAATTTTCTATGCCTTTAGCTTTGAAACCTTTTGGTTGCTCCATGTATATCTCCTCCTCCTAATCTCCATATAAGAAGGCTATTTTAACATCCAACTATTTGAGTTCAAGGTCCAAAAAAGAAGTTAGACCCAAAACTATTCGGATTGAGGACATCTATGGAAGGTGGAAACTGCTCTATGGTTAAGTTAACATCATCAAATTACTCAATATGAAGGTCCATGATGGAGGACCTTTTGTATTGTAAGGATATCTTTGATCCTATTGATGTGGACATAGGTTTTGAGGATGATGTTCTTTCAAAACTTGAAAAGATGTTAGATTGAAAATGGGAAAAGATAAAGCGAAAAACTCTAGGCACTATAAGACAATGGATTGACATCAGCATATTCAACCATGTGTCTTAAGAAATAGATCCTTTTGAGTTATAAAAGAAGATAGAAGGTTTGTATGAAAGGAAGACTACTTATAACAAGGCCTCTCTGATTGAGAGGTTTGTGAACATGAAGTTGAAAACTGGGAAATTAGTATTGAAGCATCTAAGTGATTTCCAGGACATAATCAGCAAGCTTACTACAATGAAGATCATTCTTGATGATGAGCTTCAAGTTTTGTTCCTATTGAGTTCATTACCAGATAACTGGGAAACGTTAATGGTGACAATTAGCAACCCAGCTCTTAGAGGTATGCTCTCTTTGGATCTAATCAAAGAGAGTATGTTTAATGAAGCAAACAAAAGAAAGGAGATTGAAGTTCACAATGTGCAGGCTTTTGTGATAGAAAGCAGGGAAAGGAACAAGAGCATGGGTCCCAAAGGTCGTGGCAAGTTCAAGAACCATTTAAAGTCTAAAGGTGACAAAGAAGTGAAGGCATGCCACTATCGTGATAAGCCAAGGCATATTAAGAGGTTTTGCTATAAGTGAAAGAGGGCAAGATCATCATAATGATAGAAATGATAAGAGTATAGCTGCTACTGCTTCAAGCACAAATGATGAGTTATCCTTAATTTGTGCAACTAATGAATGCTTCCATGTCAATAATTTTGGTTGTAAATGGCTAATTGATATAGGAGCATCTTATCATTGTGTTTCAAAGATGAAGTACTTCTCAAGCTACTAAAGAAAATATTTTGGGAATGTAAAGATGGGAATTCAAAGTTCTACTAAGATAGTAGGTATAGGTGATATCCAAGTTTAGACAAACATTAGATGCTTACTGACCTTAAGAGATGTACGACACATCTTCGATATAAGGCTAAATTTGTTATCAGCCAATGTGTTGGATCAAGAAGGATTTCAGCACACTTTCGAGGTTAAGAAGTGGAAACTATCTAAAGGTGCAATAATTGTTGCCAGAGGAGAGTTATGTTGCTCACT
>JAOQMQ010000007.1:697104-708950 GCA_027563845.1 Erythroxylum subrotundum | reverse complement strand
ACTAGCTTAGTTACATTCTAACTTACTCCTAACACTTCATACTACTTCTAATTTCAATTAAAGACCAATTCTAGCATTAAAAAAATTTAAACCACAATTTAACACAATTTACCAATTAAATAAACATAAACAACCAATTTAGCAATTAATGCAAATTTAGAAAGGAAACAAGGTCTAACAGCATCAATCATATTCCCAAACCAATCATTAAATCTCCCACAGCGGTTGAAACGGAACCCAACTGCAGATGACAGCCAACACTCCCTAGCAAAATCACAATACACCAGCACATGAAGTTCATCTTCCACACAAGATTGACAAAAGGGACAGAGGCCATCAACCTAGATATTACGACATTTGAGCAATGTCACACAAAGAATGGCAACATTTAAAGCCCTCCAAATGAAATTAAGACATTTAGGTGGAACATGCAGCGACCAAACCTTCCTCCACATACGAACTTGTGCTTGTTGTTGCTGGTTTGGCTGGATAAAAAGCAGGTGACAATAAGCACTGTGGACTGTAAACAAGCCTTTTTTTTAATCAAATCTCCAAAACTAATCATCCTCGCCACCAGTTCGGCTTAGAGGGATTGATAATATAGCAGTGGCATCTGAAGGCTCAAAAACCTGGAAAATAACGTCAGACTTCCATCGGTGGTTTTCTATGAGGTTCGATACTAATAACAAATCTGTAGCAGTAGGTCGTATCGTCGTAATTTTCCTAGAAACCGTAGATGGCAACCAAGAATCCTCCTAAATAGAGATAGAGGAACCCGAGCTAACCCGTAAAAATGCACCCTCCTGGATTAAGTTCTTACTCTCCCAAAAGCTGCGCCATATGAAACTCGGGTTATGGCCTAGAGCCGAAACAAGGAAACTAGTAGATGAAAAGTATTTTTCTTTCAATAAATTCGTTACGATCGAAGTTGGGTCCTTAAAAATTCTCCATACTTGTTTCCCTACCATGGAAAGATTAAAGTCTCGTAATTTCTTAAAGCCAAGACCACCTAAGAATTTCGGTTTACACATCCTTTCCCAACTCATCCAGTTAATACCTCGACCATGTTGTGCTCCTGTACCCCACCAAAAACGACACATCATATGTTGAATCTCTATGCACAGAGTCTTGGGTAGCAAAAAAAGATTCATAACATAATTTGGTAATGCAAGCAAAACTGTTTTGAGCATTATTTCTTTCCCCGCCCTAGACAAGCACTTTCGCTTCCATGAGGTTAGCTTCCTCCAAACTCGATCTTTAATGAAGTTAAATACCTCCTTCTTGTTTAATCCCACCCGAGTGGGTAGCCCCAAGTAGTTACCGAAATCAACTTTCTTTTCTACCCCATGGACTCCGCAGATTTGAAGTCTAATCGGAGTCGGAACATTGTGAGAGAAACATAGGGAAGACTTCACTAAATTGGTATGTTGACCTAAAGCTTGAGCATAGACTTCTATCACGTCTTTAACCACATTGGACTCCCCACTAGTCGCCTTGAAAACAAGCAAACTATCATCTACGAAAAGAGATGGCCAATAGAAGGAGCCCTACAGACCATAGAACAACCATGCCAAGTCACTGCATGCACACGAGACTAAATCAGTCGAGACAAGCCCTCAGCACACAAAATGAATAAATAGGGAGAGAGAGGATCACCCTATCGTATGCCTCTGGATGGAGTAATCGGACCGAAATGCTGGCCTTGGTGTAGAACCTAATAATTCACTGTCGAAATACATGCTAGAACAAGACTAATCCATTGTTGACTGAAACCCATTTTATCAAGCACAGTCGTGATGTAACTCCATTCAAGCCTATCATAAGCTTTTGAGAAGTCTATTTTCAGAGCTACATAACCATCCCTCCCACTCCTCTTATGCAGGAAAAAATGCATTAATTCAAAGGCAATGATACTATTATCCTGGATGCTACGATGAGGAACAAAGGCATATTGAGAAGGAGAAATAAATGCCGACAGAATCCTTCTCAATCGATTAGCTATAGCTTTGCTCATGATCTTATAAACAACATTACATAAAGCTATCGGTCGTAGATCTCCCATATCTTCTGGCATTGTCTTTCTCAGAATAAGCACTAAGAGAGTATTATTCAATGCGGTTGGAAAGGATCCCTGATTCAGATACTGTATACAGACATTACAAATCGAAGGTCCAACAATATCCCAATGATTCTGGTAAAACGCAGGATTAAAGCCATCAAGACCAGGGGCTTTATCAGGTTTCATACTAAAGGCTACCAATTTAATCTCATCCACAGAATAAGGAGCCATAAGATCAACATTCATCTCAAGAGAAACACAAACAGGAACATGCTCAAGTACTGAATCAACCTCACCCGAATTGGCTGTAAAAAGTGCAGAAAAGTAACCTGTGATTAAATTCTCCAAATCCGAGTGATTCTCCACCCAGGTACCAGCCGCATCTTTTAATCTAAAAAACTGATTTTTCTTAAACCTTTTAGTGGCTGCAGTGTGGAAAAACCATGTATTCATGTCCCCTTCTTTCAGCTAAAATGCCTTAGATTGTTGTTTCCAACGAATCTCTTGATCATTAAGCAAATCATGGAATGTTCGTTAACAGCCGCAAATATACCCTTCTTAAGTGAGGCGATGTTTAACTGTATTTTGAAGATGAGGAATAGTATGTACACCTTGAATGAGAACCAAACCAACTAACATATAACTTCTATTTTTCTCTTTGAACGATGAATAAAGAGCAACAAGTTGACACCGACTTTTGTCATATCAAGTTGTCGGAAGAGACGGAGCCCAACTAAGGTTTAAAGTTAAATGGATAATTATAGCATATGGGTGGTGTTGACCTTATATCTTATGCAATTGCAATCTTTCAAATTTGCTGTGATGTTGTCTCCGAACCACTTTAAAAGTAGTAATGTTGTTATCCATTTTTTACCCAAAAGAATGTATCTAAAGTGGTAACACAAGTTGATGGGCATTTAGAAAGTCAATTTGGATTACAATTTTTAAATTTTGCTGCAACTTTCTTATTCATGAATACCTAATGCCTAATTTATGAGATTCGTATAATCATCCCCTACTCTAAGCTCTGTTAGACTTTTGTTCTTGACCAAAACCAAGAAAGGTACAATATTAACAAGAAAGGCTTTGGTAATGGGTCTGATTCAACCCAACCCACTATAAACCTTAAATTGGGCGCCTCTTTTGTCTAAGGAGCTCTGATTGACAAGGTCCAACTTATCATGATTCTAGACGAATGAGATGATGAGAAAGGGGAACATATCACATGTTCCCTATTATCCTATTTTTATCATATTTTATAAGCATTCATCTATCTAATAAATAAGACTTATAGAAAATAAATAAATAGATGCTTATGAAATAGGGTAGGAATAAATTAATGGGACACATCTGAACCATAAGGAAGTTGTAACACTTTCTTGCATAGATGTCGAATTTGATAGAAAATGAAGATCCTAGTCTTGTCAGAAGGTGGTAAAGAGAGGTTTCACATTTCACATGAAATTTTATGTGCCATTTATGGTGTCCACGTATTAATATAAAATTATATAAATATATGAATAAAATTTAATAAGATATGTTACTGCAAGTTTGATCTTGAAGGTGTTTCTATCAAGGATTTGGGCCTCCCCGCCAATTATTACTCTCAAGTTGTTGAGTTAAGTTTTTAATTTTAATACTCTTTTAGTTTATAATTCCTTTGTTTCAACATCTTGTTTATATTTTCGTACTAGAAGAGTTCGTTTTGGGATGATTTTACACTGCGTTTGGTTACTCCGATCCATATACTAAGACGGAACAAAACAAAAATTTAGAAACAGAATAGAAAAAAAATTGGAGACAGTGAGGTGTTTGGTTGTAATGGACAAAATAGATAAAACTGTGCGTCTTGAGGACAGAAATGTGTTTGGTTGCAGTTGACAGAACATAGAAAACAGTGTCAATGACTAAAGCACCCATGTAGTATAATATGTTGAAAATATGTAATTCATTGATTATTTAAAAATGAATGATTTGGTTTAGTATTTTTTTTAATTGTATCTATAAATAAGGAATTAAAAAAATGAGGAACCTAAAAATTTAATGAAATGAGCTATTGAATACCAAAAAATTCGTACAAGTTAACAATAAAATGAATTTCGTGAAATACTTTTTTATAATTGTATCAATATTTTTAATTTTATTTGTATTTTTTAATTACGATGAAATAAAATGAGGAACCTAAATATTTAATGAAATGAGAAACCTAAAAATTTAATGAAATGTGTTATTGAATAAAAAAATCCTACAAGTTAGAAATTCTAGTACATAATAATTTAATAAAACATCTAAACATTCATGGAATTAATTACATAATAGGTTAAAGATACATTCAAGCCTTATATTTTATTAAGAATGCCCTTAACAATAATACCCAAAATAACTCCAATAGCAATGAGTAAAAATCCTTGACTCTATGCTATTTTTTTCTTCAAAGTTGCAACTTTATTTAGTTGTGCATTTGTTGGAAGTGAAAATTGATTAGATATTGATGAGGGTTCATTAGCCGTAGGAACAATTTCTTCATTTCGACGAGTCCGCCTATTCGGATCCAAGACATAAGCACTTTGTGCTTCAACCAAAGTTTGATACCCCTTGAATCTAGCATTAGGAAATCTCTTAGTTGCCAATTTAACTCAAACACTTAAGCATAGCATCATGATCCTTGTTATCCAATTTTGTAAATAAAAAATGTCTGCAAAAATAAAAAAAATATAACGATCATAAACCTTGGATATCCTCGTCACATAAAACAAAACATGTAAAATAAAAAAATTGAAACATAAATAATAAAAAAAATTCAAATCACAGATAATAAAAAAAATAAAAAACACAAAACACACAAGCAGAAATAAATATTAGAAAATTGAATCAAAATTAATAAAAGAAGAAATATTCCAAAATAAAAATTAGAAAAAACAAAAACACAAATACAAAAATAATCAAAAAATCAAAACAGAAAATACAAAAAAAAACAGAGCATACGAAAATTCGAAACACAAATAAAGAAAGAAACTCAAAACACAAAACACAACAACTTCGATTGTTAAAATTAGGGTTTACTGTGACACTCCCAAAATTGAAAATTGAAGAAAATGACATGGAACATGTAGCTTTCAAGTTGACAAACACGAAAATAGCAACAAAAATAAATAAATTGATGAACTCACCTTTGATTGCCGATTAGAATAGAGAAAGGACCAATTTCTTGCTAGAGAGACGAACATGAGAAGAACGTGCTAGTAGTAGAGAGAAAATGTCTGGTGAAGACATGAGAAGAATAGTCTCTTTGTTTGCTATTTTTACACTTGGGCATGTGTGGAATATTAGCAATAGTATGAGGGTATTTTTGTTCAATAGCCTGCGTGTTTTGTTTCTGTGATAGGCACAGAAAGAATAAAAAATTTGTGTTTTTATGAGCTGGCGTCGAAACAAAAATGGGTAGTGTCAACAACCAAATACTTGCTGTGCACAAAATTTTTGTGTTTTGTTATTTGTCTCTACCCACGAATATATTAACCAAATCCAACGTTAGTTGTCTACCAACCTTCGTAAGAAATGAGTTACACGTACGAAATTGGACCATTTCTTATTTTTATTTTCAAAATATTAATAAATTAAAAGCTTAAATATTTAATTAATATTTTTGATAATTATATTGAAAATCAAATAAAGTTTTTAAATTTAAAATATAATTTATCTTAATACAAAAAAAAATAATTAGGGTATTCAAATTAAAGGTGTCAGAGTTTTGCCACTACAAAACTTCCTACCGTCGTTTTGCTGCCCACATAAAATGTAAACGACAGTACCATCTTACTGAATATAAGCTTTCTGGCCTCTCACCTTTATGTTTGTTGAAATCACATGCGCAGAGAAAAGAATATACTAAAAATGTTAGTGGAGTGAAAAGTGAACACAAAAGCATGTGTCCTTGTTCAAATGATTTTCTGACACCTATAAATTAAAAGACCGATCTTTTTCTAAAAGGAAATAGATGTCTGGTTTAATTTTACTCTATTTTATTCTGTCTCATAAAATCTCAGTAATTTTACGAAAAGGACCATTTTACAGATCCCCGTCTCTATCCAGAATCCAACTCCACTCAATTATGTGCAAAACACATTACTATTAACAGCAGAATCAAGTCAAACGAATTCAAATGAATGTGTAATAAGTGAGAGCACAGAGCCACGTCCACCTTGTTTCCCATACCTCGATCTCCCCAACTTCATTTCAAATCTTCAAAACTTCCATCATACCACTTTCTCATTTCTTCCTCCATCTTTCTTTTGCTCTGCAACTGCAACTTCTCGTTGCATGCTCTTCAAGTCTCTTGTCTAATGATCAGAAATTCCTTCCTCAATTCCTATTTGCAATGCATCTACTCCCTATCCAACTCATCCCCACATTTCTTCTTCTCTTTGTTAATTTCTCCCTCTCCCTCAACAACGACGGTCTCGCTCTCTTGGCGCTTAAAGCTGCTGTAACTTCCGACCCAACTCAAGCTCTTTCCTCTTGGTCCGATTCTGATCCAAACCCTTGTCACTGGCATGGTGTCATTTGCTCTGATCGCAGGGTCACCTCCTTATTCCTTCCAAACAAGACCCTCACTGGTTACATCCCCTCGGAACTCGGCCTTCTTAACTCCCTCACACGACTCTCTTTGTCTCACAACAACTTCTCCAAGACCATACCTTTACATCTCTTCAACGCCACCAACTTACGTTCTCTGGATCTGTCTCATAACTCCCTCTCCGGGGCGGTACCGCCACAGATCACTTCCTTGCAAGCCTTGACCCACTTGGATTTGTCTTCAAATTCTTTCAATGGCTCACTCCCTCTATCTCTCATTCAACTCAAAAGTCTCACTGGCACTCTTAATCTCTCTTACAATGCATTCTCCGGCGGGATTCCGGAGTCATACGGGGATTTACCGGTGGTGGTGAGTTTGGATTTAAGGAACAACAATCTTAGCGGCAAGGTGCCGATGGCGGGCTCATTGGTCAACCAGGGTCCGACCGCATTTGCCGGTAACCCGGGCCTATGTGGGTTTCCACTGCAAGCTCCGTGCCCGGAAGCTGCTAACGCCACTGCCAGCGACAACCCTGAGAACCCAGATAACCCCAGAGACCCAATCCCAAGTACCGTCGGCGGTAGGCATGAAGGGAAGACAAAAAATGGGTCGGTAGCGGTTCCCTTAATATCAGTCGTATCGGTCATCATTGGAGCTGTTTCGCTCTCGGCGTGGTTGTTTCGGAGAAGATGGAAGAACGACGAGAAGCGCAAAAGAACAGGAAAAGAAGAGAAAATAGAAAGCCGCCACGAGACTACCGAGGAGGGGCAACAGGGTAAATTCGTAGTAATGGATGAAGGGTTTAGTTTGGAGTTAGAGGAATTGTTGAGGGCATCTGCGCACGTTGTGGGAAAGAGCAGGAGTGGGATAGTGTACAAGGTGGTGGTCGGGGGTAGGGGGTCTGGTGCTGTGGTGCCTACGGTTGTTGCGGTGAGGAGGCTGAGCGAGGGTGATCATGTTGCAGCCTGTAGGTTTAAGGACTTCGTGACGGAGGTGGAGGCGATTGGAAGAGTGCACCATCCCAACATTGTACGGTTGAAGGCTTATCACTATTCTGATGATGAGAAGTTGTTGGTCTCTGATTTTGTGCGCAACGGCAGCTTGTACTCTGCGCTGCATGGTAAAACTCCTCTTTTACTTGCATTTTGTGTGTACATAAGTTATTATTTTGCATTTTGGATTTTGTGTGTGTGACATATTCGGGGAGGAGGTGGAAGTTGGAGTCTAACGCACAGTTCAGAACATGCAATTAACCATTGCTTTAGGATGTACCAGAACCAGAGCCCTTTGTGTGTTCAAAACTAGTTTAACATAACGTGTGTAAGGTCTCCCCTACTGAGTGTTTTACGTGCTCAGAATCTAGAGTTTTCAAAACGTTGGAATGGACGGACTCCGTCTACTGACTTCTTTTCTTCAGGAGATACCAAACTGTATATTGCTTGTGCATTTCTGGTACTGTATTTGTCTTCATCAGCTTTGTCGTATCTCTTGTTTTGGTACCATTTTGGCTCATTGTTTTGTTCCCTAGGAGAGTTTTATAATGCCTTGTCCCATTTTCATGAAAGGACATGAATGATTAGTAATTTCAGAACTTTTCCGTGAATTCATAGTTGGGTCACGGAGACGGAGAGTTGTCTTCTAGTTAGCTCAGTTGATGAACCTGTACCATTGACTATTAGGACCTGAAAGTTCTTTCTTTTTTTGTTTTTAAAGACATTTTACAATTAGTTGATAATCTTATAGATGAATTTATTTTGTTCTTATTCTTACCATTCATTAAAGTTTACTGCGGTGAGTTGGAGTTGTTATTGTTATTATTGTTGTTGTTCAAAAGGATAATGGTTTACATTACTACTTTTATCATCATCATCACACCCAGTCCGAAGTCCTGTAATAAAGCGGAATTTGGGAAGGTCTGATAGTACGTAGTCTTACCTCTACATAATAGAGAAGCTATTTCTGTTAGACTCACATGGATATACAGTACTACTTTATATCCATTAAATACTAGCTATTGTTGTTTAGAACTTCTAAGCATTTCTTGCTACCTTTTTCTTGAATGTTTATGATAGCTTTCTACCTGTAATCTTTGGATGCAATATAAAATGTCCCTTTCTTATGAACACAAATGTGAAATTTTCACAGGAGAGCCCTCAAATGCACTAACTCAACTTCCATGGGCAACGAGGTTAAAAATTGCTCAAGGTGCTGCAAGGGGTTTGATGTACATACATGAGTACAGTCCTCGTAAATATGTGCACGGTAACTTGAAGTCAACAAAAATCCTTCTTGATGATGAACTTCATCCTTACATATCTGGCTTCGGACTCAACCGTCTTTTCTCGAGTACTACTAAGTTGACGACATCAGTGTCAAAAAGGCAGTATGCTAATCAAACAATATTAGCCTCTACAATGGGCTTGACAGTTTCTTCTCCCTCCAACTTTTACTTGGCACCTGAAGCTCGAGTATCTGGTTGCAAGTTCACCCAGAAATGTGATGTCTACTCCTTTGGAATTATACTGATGGAGCTTTTAACCGGTCGGCTACCTGATGACGGGTCAGAAAATGATGGTAAAGGACTAGAGAGTCTTGTGAGGAAGGTGTTTCGAGATGAAAGGCCATTGTCTCAGATCATAGACCGAGCACTTTTGAGTGAGGTTTATGCAAAGAAACAAGTCCTAGCCATGTTTCATATTGCACTCAATTGCACTGAAATAGACCCTGAAATGCGACCGAGGATGAAAACAGTGTCTGAGAGCCTTGATCGAATCAATCTGCAATGAGAGAGGAAGATCCTTGTAAAGCTAATTTAAAATCTTGTTCCTAACTTCTGATTCTCCGATCAGGTGTCCGAGTCTCTTCTCTAGGTGGTGGATTATATGCTTGTGCTATTAGACTGATATCTAAGCAAAATTTTCATGCCTTCTCTCGTAATGCATCTCATTTCTTCTATTGAAATCTCAATTTCTTTGTTATCTATGGAGGGCTAATCTTCCTTTTTCCAGTTCGGAGGTGAAATCAATGTCAAGGATCACATTTGAACATTTCATTATTGAATCTTTCTCTCTAAGAAATGTAGAAAAGGAAATGGCAGCCATCTCATAAAGCAAATTCCTTCCTTTTATCAACTTTTTTTTTTATTAAAAGGAAAGCAAATACACTACAGCTCACAAAACAAAACTGGGGGCGCTGCTCCCTAACTTATCCCGGAAGAGGATAGGTTGGCACTTGAGAGGTGCAGTAGGAAAGAAAATAACTTCAACATCAGAAGGATTAGCCTGATTGGCGAGCCAATGGGTGCAAGTGTTATTTTTTTAGTAGACATGTCGATGAACAACAGTCCAATTACGAATGCCTGAAGTAGGGGTTTATCCACTTTTAACTTCTCTTTTTCAGTTGCATTGTTATGTTTCTCTTTTTATTTCTTACATATCACATTGTTTCAATATTTAAACCACACAGCAAGGGGCCCATAAGGAACCACGTGAGGGTGCTTGCCATATTATATACTTTAATTAAAGCTCTTTTCTTCTTTATTTGTTGGAGCATTCTCAATCCTTTTGGTCAACACAAAAGACACATAAGATTAGATTAGATTCCAATCATTTCAATATGGCCGCAATCGTTAGAATATGGAAAGTCAACAGTATAATTAATCAAATCATATCTTTTGCTTCTCAATAATTAAACTTTTGGCTCTAAATGTGCAAATATTTTATAATAGAATATTGAATCAAGAAAGATTTTAATTTCATGGGGTTTTTGTAATAAAAAATATTTTTTAAAAAAGATAAATTTCGTTTTTTTTATTCGAGGAAATCCTGTAAGTGAGCCAAGCTGGTACATCTCTCCGAGAGTTTAACTGGTGCACCATCCCACAGGCGAGTCTAAGCGAAAATAAATTTCATTCACAAAATATAAAACGGAAGAGGCTTTTGTATCAATTAAGATAGATAAATGTGAAGACTATCATATAAATGAGACTTGTGAGTCAAAGAATGGGCAACTCCGTTAGCTTTCCTCCTAATAAAGCATACTAAAACAATAATGATTGAAGCTAACATAGGCCTACACGACCCAAACTTTGAATTATTATTTTTAAGAATTATAAACTGCATTGACTACCAATTATGGGTCCATCTCCATTATAAGGTTGAGGAAAGAAGAGAAAAGCAACCATTATAAAGATTCCCACAAAACTACTGCTTCGGCCACTTTTGGAGGAGTGCCATAGTCCGGTTGAATCTCAATTAATTTATCTCATCAAACACAATTGATGTAAAACATCATACATATAAAACATAAGCCTTAACATGCATAATATATCAAACATATATTAAAACAAGTAATTTATGAACACATAAACACATAATTAAATTATTTGTATAAAGCATTAGGCTTTGTTTGATTCTACTTATTAATCTTAATAATCTAAAATAATATTTTCAACTCTTTAGATAATTAAATTAGATTAAACTTACTAATTCCAAAATGAATTAAATTTATATTCTAAGTAGAAATTTAATTTGATTTGAATAAAATTTTCAAATTCAATTAGAATTATTTTGCAATTATTTGGACTCTTTTAACAGAATTTAATTGAAAATAAATAATTCTTCTTACTTATTATAATTTTAAAAACCCATTTTCAACATTTTATAAGATATTTCAATCCAATTAGAAAAATGTAATGCCCCAAAAATCTCGGCTTCAGGAATAGTACTTTTCGGGCCATAAATAGTGCATCCTAAGATAAATAGTGACACCTGGGACCCAAACTGCACTTATTTGAGATCAGATAGTATCATTCAAGGATAGCCCGATGATGAAATTTGAGGCCAAAAATGAGTTCATTTTGAAGGCTTAACCAAGAGTTGACCGGTGGTTAAAGTTTGACTCGAGAAAAGAGTGAAAGTCAAACTCAAAAAATATTAATGAAAAATAAATGATGTTAATTAAGGTAATTATGTGGGGTTGAGTTTTTTAATGAGTATTAATTATCGAGAAGAAGAAAAGAATTCATAAGTTTTAACGGTGTTATTTTTGGATTTTTTTTAAAAGGTATTAAATGAAGATATTTTGGTGTGATTAAATCCAACTAATTGATTAAAATTGAAAGTTAATTTTGGATCTAAAAAAAAAGGATTTAAGGGACCAAATTGTATTTTTGGCCACCTATACATTTTCTTTTTCCCCAAAATTGATGAG
>JAOQMQ010000007.1:677415-697004 GCA_027563845.1 Erythroxylum subrotundum | reverse complement strand
AACACCCTCTTCTTTCTCCACTTTCTTTCTTCTTCTTTTTTTCCCATTTTCAAGTCAAATTTCTCTATCTTTAACCCATAAATCAACAATTAAACATTAAATCATCATATCAACAAGAATTTTGGGAAAAAGATGAAGAAAAAGTAGATGAGTTTTCTTGGACCAAATTGTATTTTTGGCCACCTATACATTTTCTTTTTCCCCAAAATTGATGAGAACACCCTCTTCTTTCTCCACTTTCTTTCTTCTTCTTTTTTTCCCATTTTCAAGTCAAATTTCTCTATCTTTAACCCCTAAATCAACAATTAAACATTAAATCATCATATCAACAAGAATTTTGGGAAAAAGATGAAGAAAAAGTAAATGAGTTTTCTTGATGAATAATACCCGAATTTATCAAGGAAAATTAATGGAGTTTTGGTTGTTTTTAGTACATGATTTTAGTATAGTTGCATGCATTAATGATTAAAATGCATAAAATTGAATTTTTATGTAATATTAAGAAGAAAAAGAAGAGAAATTGAAGGAGAGAGAGAAAGGGAAAGAGAAAGAATAAGGAATTAATGGTGAAATTGAAGTTTATTGAAGCAAATTGGACATCAATTTGGTATGTGTTCATGCAATTTTATTTTTCCTAAAAATTGTTTATTGTGTAACACCATATCAGATAACACCTAGTACAACACCTGTATTCATTACACCATATCAGATAGCACCCACATAACGTAAAGAATTGAAAATCCAGCTATAAGAACTTCTTGAGAAGGGTTTTATACACCCCAGTATGTCTCCTTGGGGTGTACCTATGTTATTTTTCAAGAAGAAAGATGAGTCTCTTAGGCTATGTGTGGCTTACTGACAATTGAATAAAGTGAGTGTGAAGAATAAATATCTACTACCTAGAATAGATGACCTTTTTTATTAGCTTAAAGGTGTAAGCGTTTTCTCTAAGATTGATATGAAATCAGGGTATGACCAGCTGAGAGTAAATGAAACAGATGTCCCTAAGATAACTTTTAGAATGAGATATTGGCATTACGAATTTTTAGGGATGCCTTTTGGTCTTACAAATGCTCTGGTAGCCTTTATAAATCTCACGAATCGTATTTTCCACCCTTACTTAGATCAATTCGTGGTAGTCTTTATTGATGATATCTTGGTTTATTCTAAAAATCGAGAAGAGCATAATGAGCATCTAAGAATTATTTTGCAGACTTTAAGGGATAAACAACTTTATGTCAAGTTCAGTAAATGTGAATTTTAACTTAATGAAGTTTCTTTTCTTGGTCACATCATATCAATATTGGGATTAGAATTGATCCTAAAAAGATAGAAGTCATTCTAGAATGCAAGCCACCTAGGAATGCTACAGAGATTACAAGTTTCTTAAGTTTGGCAGGATAATATAGAAGATTTGTTAAGAGATTCTCTATAATCGCAACACATTTGACCAAGTTATTTCAAAAGAAGGCAAAATTTGTGTGGAGTGATAAATTTCAAGAAACTTTTGAGAAGCTAAAGGCTATGTTGACTGAAGCGTATACTCATACACAACCTGTACATAGTAGAGACTTCATGATCTACAGTGATGCCTCACATAACGGGCTTGGATGTGTACTTATGTAAGAGGGAAAGGTAGTGTCTTATGCTTCTAGGCAACTTAAGCCTCATGAAAGGAACTACCCGACCTATGATTTAGAGTTTGTAACCATAGTTTTTGTTTTGAAGATTTGGAGACATTACTTGTATACACAGAAAGAGTTGAACTTAAGGAAAAGAAAATGGATAGAGTTGATTAAAGATTATGATTGCATCATTGACTACTATCTAGGCAAAGCAAATGTAGTAGTCGATGCTTTTAGCAGGAAATCATTATCAACTTTAAGAGCAATGAATGCTAGATTGTATGTAGCTAGTGATGCAGTCATTGTAGCTGAGTTGAGGCTTATGCCAAACTTTAACTCTAAGATGAAAAGCTAGTCAAACCAAACCAACAAGTCAAGGAAACACAAAAGCAAGATGAAAAGCTAGTTACCGTTCTTAAACAAATTCAAGAGGAGAAGGATAATGAATATGCAATCAAAGAGGATGACTACTTGTATTAGAAAGATAGAATTTGTGTTCCTAATGATGATGAGCTGAAAATGAACATCATGAAGGAAGCCTATAGTAGTTCATATGTTGTGCACCTAGGAAGTACTAAAATTTACCAAGATTTGAAGACACATTATTGGTGGCCAGGTATGAAGAGAGACATTGAAGATTATATTAAAAATAATTACGTTATTTTAAATTAAATATGAATTTAAACTATTTTAAATTCTATTTAAAATTTAAACTATTTCAAATTCTATTTTTTACTTGTTTGAATTGGATTACACTAAACCAATTACCAAACAAGTTCAAACTCATTCCCAAAATCCTTAAATTTAAATAAGTAAATAAGGATTTGAATGTTTCCTATAAAAACCCTTAAGATAACAATCCTTATTATGACTTATTATTGAGGCAATTTTAGTTAATTTTATAAGGATTTTTTGTAATTTAAACTCTTCTACAAGGAAACTCCTATAAATATAAATTATAAATAAAAAATTTTCTGAATTCTAATTTCAGTACTACAAGAGATTTATAGAAAGATTTTATTGTATTAATTGTTATGATTTGGCAACCCAGTTAGGTATTGATCGCCACATACCATATAAAAAAATTCGAGTTCTGTCCACTCTTTTTTTTAATTCAGTAAACTAAAAATTCTTCTTCTACATTATATATACGATATCATAAACACTGTTCCAAGTGACCAAACACTCCTATATTTGAAGTCCTAAGTTTAGGTAATTTTACTTCCAGACACCCTTGTTTTGGGTTAAGGTTACATTAACTTGTAACCAAACAAGGGTATCTTCTCCATAAAAAGTCCTAAACCTAAAACAAGAAAAACCATAGCCGCCATAGTTGTTGCCATCACCTCCACCCATAGCCTGTTCATATCTAAGTTTATCTAACATATTCAATTCTGATAATTGAACTAATTCTAGGTTTCACAAACTTTCAATATAAACTTTTCATACTTAAACAAATCTAGTTTGTTTTAGTGAACTAAAGTGTGCAATTTTCAATTCCAAAATTTATGATCAATAATAATCAAATAATTTTAATCGAGTTATAGAATTAAAGTTGGCTCTAGTACCACTGATGAAAAATTTAGGTGGGATTTGATCTCTTTTTTATTTCTCAAAAGTCAAAATTACTTAAATTATATAACATAATTAACACTTAAAACATAATAAAGTGTAAATAAAAAATTTTACCTTATTCTTATTCTGAAACTTGATCCTTTTCTTATCATCTCTCTTGAACCATTTTTGAAATCAGCTCATCTTACCACCATAGTCACACAAATGGTCGTCTTTTAATAGTATACATAAAACATGTTGAGAAAACTCTACAATTATTATAGAGATGGTTAAGCAAGGAGCGTTAGCATCCTTAGAGATTAAGTCTATTTATAATAGGCTTTGCTTATTTTAGTAATTAATTGAAATCAAATTCTAATTTTGTTTAGAATTTAATTAGAATTAATTTTTATTCTCAAATAAGATCCAATGTCATTTCTCTTGAACCATTTTTGAAATCAGCTCGTCTTACCACTGTAGTCACACAAATGTTTGTCCTCTACTAGATACATAAAACATGTTGAGAGAACTCTACAATTATTATAGAGATGGTTAGGCAAGGAGCATTAGCATCCTTGGACATTAAGTCTATTTATAATAGGCTTTGCTTATTTTAGTAATTAATTGAAATCAAATTCTAATTTTAGTTAGAATTTAATTAGAATTAATTTTTATTCCCAAATAAGATCCAATATCTTATATTAATCCTTATTTATTAAATATCTCATATTTAATCATAAAGTTTCCCCAACTTTACATTCAAGTCCAACTTAATTAAAACGTCTTTTCTATCTGAAATCGCTCTTTGTATGTTACCTATTAAATTCGCAAATATGTTGACAATGAATATAAATTAATTAAATTCTCTTAAAAAAAGAATATAAATTAAACTCCTTTGATTTATCTTTAATTATCTAATTAAGCAATATATGCCTATAGATCAAGATTGAAATTTAGTAACACATCATGACTATCCAAATATTTAGTAATGTCAAAGTAGTTTTAACTAACATTTTTGTGTATAACCTTTTTCATATAAATCAATCCTTTTATCATACAACATTATGATAGACATATAGCATAGAAATAATGTTTACTCTATTTGATTATAATCATATTAGTTATCCATGATTAGCACTTATCCGATTAATAAGATTTAAAAGCTATTTTCAAATCGATGATCATATATAAATATGATACAATATCGTAATTGTCTGACGTATAAACAGATTGAAGAGTCAACCTGATTCCAAAGTTGAAAAGGCCAATATAGAACCAGGTGGAATCAGTATTTTAATGTGGATCCAACTCTATGAACACTGCAATTATTAAAGACTCCGAGTTGAGACAAATTAAGAAGGATTTGTTAGTCTTATCTTGAAGCTCTGGAGACAAGTTTCCTTTTGCGCACAGTAGCAGTAAAGTCATCCTAATCGAGTAAGCTTGACATAAAAACATGATGCTACGTAGATAATCATACCTTGGTAACTACAGGAAGTGCCATATTAGTAAAGCAAAAGCCGAAAAGGAAAGGACCAAAAGGCAATTGTGGGGAGAGTGAGTGAGTGAGACCGAGACCAGAAATTGAGAAAAGTAGGTCGGTGTACTTTTGACATTGGCTTCATTTTCCAACAAAACAAAAGATAGCAACTTCTTCCTTCTGTTCCAGTCCTCAACCCCACACTATTAATGGCAGCATAAGTCTCTCTCGGTGCATTCAAGACCAAATTTGAGCCTCTTATTTATCCTCTACTCTGTTTTCACAACCATCGCCTTCTCTGTCACTTTTATGCCATCTTTGTATGCCTTTCGAGTTTTCAACCTCCATTAATTTGAGTTTTTGGTAATCTACTAGCTTTAAGTTATTCTTAGGTTCTTCTTCTAGCTATATTTTCTTCCCTATATAAAGGCTTTGGACTTTTTCTTTGGTTGCTTGCTCTTCAAGATCTTATCTTTCTCTGCTTAAGAAATAAGCTGCTCAAGATTTACTACAGATAGTGACAGGAAAATATTCCCGGAATTTTTACTCAAACGAATTTTGATGGTTCTCTGGCATCAAATCTCTTAAAGTGAGCCTACGGTGTTTTTTAATAGAAGAAAGAGGCGGAAAATGGTGAAAACAGAGCAAAAGCAGAGAAATACTGAGCCTTTATTCATGGATTCCAGTATTAGTCACAATTATCACCACCGAAACGAACAACCCGGTTCAGGCTTATTGCGGTTTCGCTCAGCTCCGGGCTTACTTTTCTCAAATTTCGTCGATACTGGATCCCTCAACGATCCAATCTCCAGTTTGAATGAGTTCGAGGATAAATTTGCAGCAGGAGTAAGAGAGGCGGCTGGTCATTTTGTGAATTCACAGCAAAGTTATTCTCCCCTGCCTCCTCATTATCCAAGGGAGAATTCATCTATTTGCTCTTCGGCCTTGGATACTTCACATGGTTTGTTTGGTGCCATGGAATTGCATCAACATGAGCAAGTGAAAAAGATTGACTCAACTCTTGCTAGGCAGAATAGCTCCCCTGCTGGACTTTTTGGCAACTTGCCTGCCCAAAATGGTATTTTTCTTTCTCTTCTTTGTAAGTGAGATGGTTTTTAGGCACTTTTCAGGGAACATGTGTCTTTGTAAGATTCTGGGATTATTAGCTTCTGTTGTCTTTCTGAAATGCAGATTAGCTGTGATTGAAGAAGCTCATTTAAAAAATACTAATCTGATACGTTAAGGAGGCCAAATGTTCTCTTATCCAAATGTGATCTTCTTTCAAATATGCTTATTTTTGTTAGATAGATTGATCTAAGGAGGCCAGATAAGGAATGAGTTGTTAGAGAGAAGTAGAAAAGGAACAAATTTGAGTAGTTCACTCAATAATATTTCGTTCGATTGAAAAAGTTTCTTGCGGATTCAACGAGAGAAGTGTAGCTTATCCCGGAAATTTCAAACCTTTCTAACTAACATCAGTTCAGTTAGATACATGACAGAACATTTTCCTCGTTAGGTTTGCCGAGCAACTTGTGATTCATTACTTTCTCCCTATATTCCGATAAATGGACAGAAATTTGTAATAAAAAAAAAGCAACTTTGTCTATTGAAGAAGATAGAAGGAATAGGAATCGTTGAGTATGTCTCAGTGAATTGCAGGCTATGCCACGGTAAAAAGTACGGGAAATTACAGTCCTGCAAACAGTACCAATGGCGAAGGAAGTCCAAGATTGAAGTCTCAACTGAGTTTCTTATCGAGGGTGCCTTCTTCATTAGGGATGTTGTCACAGATTTCTGAAATTGGGAGTGAAAGCATTGTGACAGGCAGCCCTGACAATGGCAAGCTCAGTGACAATAGTCGATTTTATGGTAGTCCTGGATTCCCATATAATTCCTGGAGCGAATCTCATTATGCTGAGGATATAAGCAACTTGAAAAGACATCAAAATGGAAGCGGAAAGCTGTTTGCTAATTCCCAGGTATAAATTCTCATATTGGGGGATCAGGGCACTTGACAAGCTTGATTATAGTCTAATTTTTACAGTGTGGTTTGATGAAATCTAGAGTGAAGAACATGGAAATCGTGTTCCCTTGTTATCCCACCACTTGAGTTTACCAAAGACTTCAGCAGAAATGGTTCCTGTAGAAAAGTTCCTCAACTTTCAAGATTCTGTGCCTTGTAAAATTAGAGCAAAGCGTGGTTGTGCTACTCATCCGCGAAGCGTAGCTGAAAGAGTAAGATCCATTTGTATTTTTGTTAAAGATTTCAAGATTTGTATGCTGTGCGTTCCTATTACAAGCTTTACGAGTGATTTCTCAGGTGAGAAGAACCCGGATCAGTGAAAGAATGAGGAATCTACAAGAGTTGGTTCCAAACATGGACAAGGTAGGACTCTGAATGATTGCTCTGTCAACCTTGAATAATTATGGTGTTTCATGAAAGTTTTTCTTCTTCTTGGCAGCAAACAAGCACAGCTGACATGTTAGATTTGGCTGTGGATTACATCAAAGATCTTCAGAAGCAGTACAAGGTATCAGGATTTGATATCAGATAATATATTCTCGGTTGGCCTATGTTAATTTTAACCCCTGTTAACCTTTTTTATTTGGCAGACTCTCAGTGACAAAAGAGCCAACTGTAAGTGTTCAGGTAACCAGAAGCCGATGCCAAATCAAATTATCTGATCTGACTGGCTTCTGTACAGAACATAACCGGATAGGAACTCTGTCTCTATTTGTTTTTAGTTTTGGCCAATAAGGACACAAGTGTTTAAAGCTTATTTAAATTTTAGTAGTTCTTTTGTTTTTATGTGGAAGGTAATGGGACAACTGATTCATTAATAGCCTCAACTGTTCCCACCATCTTAATTAGTACCCTCAGACTATGTGAATCTGAAGCACTTGCTCCTTGTATGGACCCCGTCCCAGTCCCTGGTTTGGCTGGGTAATTTAGCCGAGGGTCAATAAATCTTAAACTTACTTTCAAGTTTAATAGCTAGTACTATGGTCTAATATCTTTGCTTTTAGCCTTTTGCTCCCTTAAGGAATTGAGTATATGTTTATTGGACCTAAAAGGATTGCTTTAATAAGATTCTTATAATCCATCAAGTGGGAGCTCAAATACAAATGTAAATTGATAAGAATCATTCAAATAAATTAAAATTTTCCTATATAATATATAAATTTATTGCTCTGGTAACTAATTCTCTTATAAACTAAGAGCCTAAGATTATGAAGAGTCAGTCACCTAGATGTGTAGGCCTGTTAGAGAAAATAGGTGGCTCTTATTATGATTTATGGAGAAGCCTAAGAGCTAATAGAAGGTTCACAAAGAGTATAAATTATTTGATTGAGTTGTCATCAACTCCACATAAAAGTAGAAGATCATTAGCAAAGGACAAATTAAAGATTTTCAACTTCTTACACTTGTGGAGATAAGTAAACTCATATCCTTGTTTAATATTAAAAGTTATAAGCCTATTAAGTACCTCAACATATAATGTGAAGGGATAAGAAGATAAAAGGGCCTTTGAACATTTGAGTGGCATCACCATTCACTATGATTCTATAAGAAGCTGTAGTGACATATTGCTTTAGCCATTTAGTGAAGAGTTGTGGATAACCAAATGCCTTTATTGTGTGAAAAGGAACTTCCAATTGATAGAATCAAAGTTCTTGTATAATTCAATCTTCATGAAGTAGCTTCTAATTGTTTCCTTCCTGTTATAATTCTTAAAAAGCTCTTATTCGAAAAGAACATTATCTTCAATATTTTTACCTTAAAAGAGAGCACCTTAGTATGGATTAATGGACTCCATGATTCTTCTCAATCCTATGACCAACATTTTAAGATAATCTTACAAATTACATTACAATAGGATACAAATCAAAAGTTTTAAAATGTAGGATTAGAAATCTTGGGTATGGGATAGATAAATATTTCATTTATTTCTTACAGCATCTTACCTTTAATAAAGAACTTTATGATTGCATTATAAACTTGTTCACCGTCTAAATTTCATAATTTTTGGAAGAAAAAATGCATTCAACCTGTCTAGTCTATATGTTTTACTTGGGTTTATATTGAAGATAACTCTTTATATGCTTGCTTAAATGAATGACTTAACGAAGTATTTAGGTTGTTTTCTAGAGATTGAATGTTCTTAAAACCTACATAGACGAAGCTTTTTTTATTAAAAGTACATAAAAGTGTTTTGGAAGAAATTATAGGTCAAGTTCATTAGCTCTTGTTGCTAACAAAAATTGCATTATAGAAAAATTTACTATTCCTATCCCCCTCTAAGAGCCATTGGATTCTAGATTTCTACTTTAATAGAGATTTGTGAGCCTTTAAGGTTTGACTGTACTTGGACAAAGCCTGCCTTTCTTTCAATTTTAAGGAATCATCATCTAGGTTAAGGTAGGGCTTGTTTTGGATTTGATTGAGAATATTTTTCTATTATGATTATAAAGTGCCTTATGCTCAAAAGTTTGACTTCCTCTTTCACTTATAATTTCCTCACATACTTGTAGGCTTTAAATCATTTTATACTACAACTAATCATCTTTGTATGAATTCCTCAAAGCCAATAATCTTGATTAGTTATTTGTTAAACCTAAAGAGATTTCTAGTCTCTTTTCCAAACAAGTTATGGATTTCTACATGGTTATGATCAGAGCAGAGGTTGTTACTGAAATGTGCATTAGGTAATCTTGACATTAAATCAATTTTTATTTAAGCTAAAAAGGCATAATTTATATTCTAAGATTTTTTTAATTATAAAAGAACCCCATCATTTTATCATATATAAGTAAATCCTTAATCTTATATAAGTTATAATAAAGTACCTTTAAACATATAAAATATATCATTTCCATCATAATTTTGTCTAACATTGTCATGACAGTCAATTTTTAAATGATGGACACACTATTATTGTTGTTATCTCTAGCTAACTTCTTTCCCTCTGAATTCCTAATTTTCTAATTAAAGATGCAAATATCTAGTTTATGTCTTTGTAATCTCTAACGCATCTTGATGTATCTCCTACTATAGACAAGTGTAAGATAAGCATGCCATTGAGATTTATGCATTTATATCCTCATCTTCTTTTTCTTTCATTTTCTGATATATGTTCCTATGGTGTTAGCCAAACTATTCATAAGAGGTTGAGCAAATTTCAAACATAAGGATAAAAGAGAACAAAAATTTGAAAAGCAAGAATTGATGTTTACTTGTCTAAAATTGCTAGGTGCATGCAATAACTCATAAATCATTTGTTTCAAGTAAATTATTTGATAAGCCAACATCTTAAAGCTAAGTAATAAGCTCCATTCAAATGGTTCTCATTGGTCTTAATGCACCTCAATTTCTAGCCATTTATCCTCTTCAAGGTTAAGGTGAGTTGTAGCCTCCCTCACCATAACTCAAACCTTCAACCTTTTAGGTTAAAAGGCTCCTACGAGGACTTGCTTCACCATTAAAGCCATCCCATTAGAAACCATACCATCATATGTTACCCATTTACATTTATTGTTAAAGTAATTGAGTTCTGTTATGACTTAATATTTATTAGAAGTGGTATGTTGAGCGATTAGCTATGATTTTCTCATTTATTTGTTCCAAAAGAGATAACTTATATTTTGGAAGTGGATTTACGTATATGAATTGTCAATAGTAATGATTGGCACACCTAACAAAGTGGTTTAAATGGTGAAATTAATCTCTTTTATTGTCTTTAATTTAAAAGGTTTAAGTTCCATGTTACAATGATAAGTTTTGAAACTCATCTCAACCATAAAGAGGACAGTTGACTAGGAATTGAAATGCGTTGAAAGCTGCAAGCTTCACTTGAATTGAACTCATCACTTAATTTTGAGTCATTGGCTTGTCAAATGGTTGACCTAAAATATGTGGTTTTCATGTTATTACATGCACTCAATAATTTATCTAATGCACCGAAGAAGTATCAAAAATAGGTTCCACCAATATACAAGATTAAGATAATAGAGTGTAATGTTAGAGGGACAACTATTACCATGTCATTTAAAATTTATAGTTGAAGTCGACTATTATTTACTAGAAACTATTGAGTGGTGTTTCTATATGAATGGGTGAATACTATATTTTAAAAGATTTTGCTTAATTGGGACTCCCTCTTACCAAAAGTACATCTTAAAAAGACAAAAGATGAAATAATATTAGGTCCATAGTTATGTTTCACATATGAAAATAACTTAAATTAAAAAACTTAAACTTCTAAGTCATTTTATGAAGAACACATATAAATGAACATAATTTGAAAATTTTCCAAATACACTATAAGATTTTATGTTTGAAAACTACAAGCATCTTGTCCACCTTCCTATAATGTAAATATATTAAATAGCTCGTTTACATCTAAACATGATCATTTTATTTTTTATGTCATTAGAGAGCATAGATATGGACTAAAAATTAGGGATTTAAACTCTTAAGTAAAAACTTAGATAATTATAAGGTAAGGAACTAGTTGGAATGTTAATATAGTAATGATAGACTCCCCAACTAAAATTTGATTTCATGTGATTTGACGGTAACAATAACAGACAAAATTATGATCGAATTGATATTTTTTCCATTTATAAGAGCATAAATTTATGATTTATGTAACAATTCAAGATTATTTATATAGAAAATTAAATTATTTTTAATATTTTATTAAAAATACTAAGAGTTAAAATGTATCTTCTTCTTTTGTTTAAATTTGAGTTATATATGATCTATTACCAAATAACATAATATTTTATTTTATTTTATATCCTTGATCCAAAACTTTGTTACTCAACATTTCAAAGCTTAAATCATTCTTAATTTATATGATTTTAAATTTTGTTATAAGTTGGGAGTAGACAACCTATAACAAATTTATGAGTATTTGTCTTATTCATATTAATTTTAAGAAGTGAAGTGATTTTTCTTACATCTTGATTATAATAATAAAAAAAAGTAATATCCATTCTTCTTAACATTTATTTCTTTTTTTTTTATGTTTACTAGTTAAGATTTTGATCCTTATTTCGGTGTATTTATTATGAGGTCTATTCCTTACGTAAAGACTTTTACTATATGGTATTTTCCTTTTTTATAGGTCTTTGCTAGATGATCCACAACCTTATTGCACTTATTAAGTATTTTTTTAGTAGTATACTTCCAAATTTTTTTTATAAAGTCATTTATATACTTAATGACTTTTTATTAGGAATTTGAATATTTTATATTACTATCATGAAAAATTAATAATTACGATAAATTTACATTAAAGAGACATTTTACTTTGTAGTTGTTAAACATTATATTGTTTGTATTTGAGGTTATGAGACTTGTAGATGTAAAAACCAAAATGTCTTTGACTTGAGCATTTAACAACGTTATACATTATTATTAGTCTAAATTGGAAATTATTGTGTTATTATTTTTTAAAATAGAAAATACTAGTAAAAATTTAATGATCAAATACTTCCATTTTTTTACTTATATAGGGTAAAACTTTATCGTTCAATTTTCTAAAAGACGATATGTAACATACCACCCCCATAAAGCATATGCCCAAATATATCAGAGGATATTCAAGAACATACCCCACGAAAATGACACGTTAAAACGATCACATTAACTAATTTAAGGCATCACAAAAAAGATCAATTCTTCCCAGTTCATTCACAAACATAAACTTACATTGTGTCATTACAATTCATAATCCATGTATATACATTACATAACATTTAAGAGTTTAACACTCCATACAATCAAGCACATGTTTATGTGTCATGTTTCAGTGCATGCTCAATTGACTTTTCTGGGTATGTTTTCTTATGCAAGATCTTGACTATTCAATCATTATAGCTTGTATTCAATTAGTTTGCAATTAGGCTTATACCTTAAGTAGGTTTGATTATTCTAAATTCATCAATCATACATTCACAAACCTTTTCTAGCAATATATATTCATACAATTTTCCAGTTCTCATTTACAATTACCTCATGTTCTTCAATGCTCATTCATTCATGCCTAATATACATTACACATATCCTTAAGATCATATTTGTATTCATAAGAACACCTTTATTCCTTTGACAACTCATAATATCTAGATTTAGATACATCGGTATCAAGGCAGTATATATTTTATGTTATGACATCAATTAACAATCTAAACTTATCAAGCTCTTAACCAATTAATCAAGCAACAATCTAAGTTCACTTTTAACCTTAATCAAGTCCAAATACACTAATTTAGAGTGACTTATCCTCCGTTGGTTCAACAAATACACAAAACAGAAAATAACAATCTAGAACTAAGCCCATGATCGTGGTGGATCTTGCCACGATCGTGACAGAAGCTAGTGCAATTGGCCACGGTCGTGGGCTGAGGGCCGTGATCGTGCTCTATCTTTCTTCCCCAATTCTCCACGAATTCCACATACTTAGAAACATCACTAACACTTCAAGTTTTCCAGAATTAATGTCCTTTTATGCGACTTCATTTCATGCTAATCTAACTACCATTTTGGTTACATTAAACCTCACAAAAATCTACTCAATTGATTCATTATTATTCTCTTAATCTCATCATACATGTAGTCCTAGCTTTCCAGATTTAAAAACACCTTCATAACAATCCATCAATTATACCACAATTATACCTTAATTCCTCATCAGTTACATCTCAAATCCTATCTCAAAGTCATTCTTACAACAGCTAACAAACTATTGATTTTCATGCATGCAAAAACAGAACAGAAACCACCATTCATGCATCATTTTCCAACACTCATTTAACGCCAATATCACAATCAATCCATCTCTAATAAGTCATCATCAAGTTCTTGCTAACATATATTACAAGAGATCAGTATTTCACTTACTTGATCAACCCAATTGCCTCCTCAATTATCAAGTTAACCTAGCCTTCAATGCATGAAATCACAATTCCAAGAACAAGGTAGGAATAGAATGGGTTTCAGCAACAAGAAGAAGACAACAGAATATAGCTAGTTTTATGAAGGATTTTACAAAGGTTTTGACAAAGTACAGAATTAAGGCAAAACTCAAGGTTGTGAGGGTTCTATATGTATGTCAGTAGTGAGAAGGAGAAGAAGAAAGCATGCAGCAGAAACAACAAGAGAGAAAAATGACTCCCCATTTGCTTAAGTCATTTGGTGCAAGGTGTCTTTATTTTAAAAGGACACATGTCATACAAAGAAGTAAGCTACATGTCCTCTTCTGTAACTGCCAAATGACACCAAAATCGTAGGCCATTTGTCACTTAATCTACTACCATATGTCATTTATTTCACAGGCCTAGTCATCCTAAATTTTCATGTGTTAACTTGTCTTGCCACTTGACATTTTTCTTAGATTAAAAGTGACTAAATGTACATATTAATTCATCAATCTTCCATCTGTAACAATTAACTCCAGATTACTAATTGTAATCCATCAAACAAAAAATTCAAGACATAAACAATACAAAATCATATTACAATCATTTTAAATATTTCATATCCTGGAATATGTCAATTGAGTGCACATACAATCTTTGCAATGTTTTTCGAAATCATAAATCATGTGTATATGCTATTATTGTGCATATGAATGAAATCATAAAATCATGTTCTAAATGTACCAAATTCATTCTAAAATCATGCAACTTAGTAATCTAATATTTTAATCCCTTGGTATGGAAACCAATTATTACGCGATATCATTTTAAATTATATAATACAATTGGTACATGAACACAATAAATCGAATGTAAATCATGCCTTATTGTGTACCTTGATCTTTTATTTTTCCAATTTCCCTTAAACCATTTTTGTAACTAGTTCATCGTAACTATTGGAGTCACGCACATGTTCATCCTCTAACAGTATTTATGTAAACGAGCTATCTACAAGTGATATAGAACGAAGCTTGTACTTCTTACTTACCCAAGTAGGGATTCGAACAATACCCAAGTCAAACATGAATTTATTAGAGCAAATTGAAATAAGTCTAAAAACTAGCCTTTGTAACCACTAATTCGTGTGTGCATTGATTTAAGTTAATTTGGTATAAATAGATCGTAATTAAGTTGGAAGAATAATTTTTGTCAAGAGTCTTAAAAAGTTAAAAAGTGCATATGTGCATTGCATAACATATATTTGTTAAGAAAAGTAGGCCAGATTACAACAGGTTCGTAGCTAAATAGGATTGAAGGAATAGTAATGAATACACATATTTTACGTGAAAAACCTCCAAATTAATTAGGATAAAATTCACGGACAAGAAGAAGAAATTTTACTGCGAAAAGTAGAAGTTACAACCTCTCTCTATTTTACAAAGAGAAACACTTAAATCTCTCAAGAAATAGAAGAAACATTCTTTAAACGGATTAAGAATTTTCTAAGAATTGATGATATGCAAATGAATTGGGAAGACCTATTTATAGGCCTCCTTCACACAATTTAGACAGCTAACAATTAGATGTCCAAGTCACAAATGTTATAACTGCAATTGATGAATTTCTAGTAGCATTAATTATTGTAGCCGTCTAAAGCTTAATTGTTGACTACCGCCACCGCTTATCATTTCAATAATATTTAGCCTTTGTTCATTAGTGTGAATAAAAAGGAGAAATATTGAATTGTATATGGTTGCATAATTGTTAAAATTAAGGGAATTGTTAAGAATACATAATGTGAAAATTCCTATTGACATAATGTGAAAATTCCTATTGACCTTGAATGGCAATTATAAAGTGTCCAACTTCACTTGTGACAAAAGAAAAATGATTTTATGAGATCTTCTTTAGCTTCGACAAAACAAGATGATTATAAGGTTCCTCTTTAATTTACTTGTCCTAAAAATATGTTATTTAAAAGTGTAAGTCAAAACACCAATCAAACCATTTGAGCATAACGAAACCGTTGATGTGACCCGCGCCCTGACCGTTGATGGGACCCGCACTGACCGTTGGTCTTCTTCTTCCTATACCACAAAACTGGCAAACCCAAATTCCTCACCATCAGCACTTCCTAGCCAAATTCAAACCCTAACCCTAACCCTAACCCTAATCCTAATCCTAATCTTTATGTTCCACTCCTCATTTCAACTTTCTCCAATTTCCCCGACGATGTCTTAATTATGTCCTGTTTTAATTGGTGTTGCTATATAGCATATAATGATAATATTAATATGCGTGCATCAACGAAGGAGTTGCTATTATATAGATCTTTAATCTTGACCTTTCTTATATATCTATTATACTAGGCTAGTTTAGGTGTTTTGTTAAATTTTGAAGGGAAGGTAAAACGCTTAATTGATTTGGAGAGGATGTCGAGTTATGTGGATTTCAATCAAAAGATTGATTATGTTTTCAAAATTGTGTTGATTGGAGATTCAGCAGTTGGGAAATCACAGCTTCTTGCACGTTTCGCTAAAAATGCTTTTAGCGTTGATTCAAAGGCCACTATTGGGGTTGAATTCCAGACCAAAACTCTTTCTATTGATCGCAAAACGGTCAAAGCACAGATTTGGGACACTGCTGGCCAAGAAAGGTGATTGTCACTTCCCTTTTAACTTTTCCTTCTTCCCACAATCTCCTTATATTAATAGGCATTCTGAATTGTGTGCATTTAGGAGAGTAGGAAAATGGGTGATCATCCTGTATGATTATCACAAGCTAATTGGTTTCGAATAATATTAAGTGTGGGTTTGCTGCTTTTGATTTGCTCAGCTTTCCTGAACAATGTTTTGAAGGATATATATTAACTCTGGTCCATCTCTTCCAGGAAAATGATGATATGAAACTGACAGAATACAGCATAGATTGTGGAACCTTTGTTTACTTAAAGCAAAAAATAGTTACTTCTATTGTTGTTGATTTAGGGGTAATAGTTTATATTCAAAGAAATAGAGTTGTGTTAGTGATAACTTAAAAGAAACCCCTGGGTTGTATTAATGCACCTCCTGGAGTTGTTTAAAACAGGTGTGAGAGGATCAGAACTTCGTATTTAGATGTTTGAGCGCACGATATCAATTATGCTTAAGGTCCTACTACCGGGCCTTGATGCTCATGATATATGGAAGAAAACATTATTTAGTGCTCAGTGAGAGCTAAGAGTAGACGTGAATCAGGATTATGTTCTTCTAGAATTGCTACACAAGTTATATATCGGAAATTGGAAATAGTATCTGGATTCTGTTTTGTGGTTCTGGATCAAGAAAAGTGGAAGTGAAGAGCATTAGTTTAGTTATATGGAAGGTAAAGAAGTTGAAATGGGTGGGCTTTACTCTCTTAACGTTAAGGTTCTGAATGCAGTAACTTTATATTTTCTGTTTGACATCATTCTGTAATTATTAGTTTTTACTGAAAAGCATTTGACTAGGTTGCAAAAGTACTTATTTATTTTAGTGATTTTCTCTGTTTTGCCTTAAGAGTTACAGAACTCTGCTAAGATCCATCACCAATCTGCACCTCATTTAATTCTGTTACTTTAAGTCTAGTTTACATCACTCAGCAAGAAATCTATTGTTCCAATATTTTTGATTTTTTAGTGCATAGTTTAATGCAATATTAGCAAATTCTCCTTGTTTGTGGTATATATAATAATTTTGAAGACAATTTTATTTTCCAGAATATCTCAATCTTCATGTAATTATCTCAGGATATGCTTCTGCAGATTGGAACATCAAAAGAAAAACTTAAGGTGTAAAATTCTTGTATATACAGGGCTTATATCAAATGTAAATCTGCATATGCGTTCTATTTTGGTTGAATGTCTGAATTTCTCAATCAGCGTATGCTCTTCCTACACCATAGCTAACCTCAAATACAAAGTTATAGAACTACTATTAGCAAGCTGCGGGATGCTAGTTATTCAAATAGAATCTTATGAAGTATTCCTTCCTCAAAGATTCTTCTGTTTCTCTCTCTCCACATATGATAGATTTCCAAATAGCAAATTATTCTAACAACTGCTACTGCATATCTTTTTTTATAGTTTAAATCTTTTCCTAGTTCAGATCACCATTGCTCTTTGTTTTGTTTGGCAACCATTTTACTTGATCTCCTCCTGGACATGGAATGGAAAGACATGCAATGGTGATCTGAACTAGGAAAAGATATGCTAGTTACTTGATAGATTTCCAAAGATCACCATTGCTCTTTGGAAATCTGTCTTTTAGGGGAGTCTCTTACTATTAGCCATGTAACAAAACTATGCCTTTGTATCAGATCAAACATAGTAAATTTCAAGAAATCAAGAACATAGTAAATTCCAAGAAATCAAGTTCTTGACCCTTCCTGCAAACAATTTCACAAGGTGATTTTAGAGAATAAAATCCATTTTGTTTTGGCAGCCATTTTACTTGATCAAGTTGATTTCCTCTAGTCACCCCATAAACAGCAGGCTAACTCTTGCAACCTTTCTGAATCTCTTGTTATTTACCATTGTATTTTCTTCACACAATGCCCTGAACAGAGTGAATTTTCTTCATGGACTATTTCCTTTGTTAAGCTATCCCTCATCCGTAAGCATCACACAGAAAGATATTGCAGGAAAAAAACATGACCTTAAACCATCATTAACTATTGTCATACTACAAGACATTCTGATCAGTTTGAATAAAAGAACAGATGGTCCAAATGAAATGGGGTCACTGAAATTTCTTTTATTGCTATGCTCACTATGAAAGGTGCTTGGAAGCAACATTTTTGTGAATTTAATGCCATTTTTAATGACATATATAGAAGATGCTATTCAGTAAATGTGAATCTCTTTTCAACCAGAAAGAGAAGATGTAAAGATGCTTTCTGAAGCATATATTTCATTCATAGCAGTTGATGTCTTGTTAAGAAGCTGATATATCTCGAAAATAAGTTAGCTTTGGGCACTTCTCCTAAAAGTCATTGAGCATCCATTACAGTAAATTGCATGCTCAGAAAAACTTCATCTGTTTGGCTTTGGTTTTCAAGATAGTTTCTGCTGTTGGTCCCTGCCTTTCATTAGGCTCTCTAACAGATGCGGATCCAAGATCATAAGCTGCACATTCCAAACTAATTAAGATAAAATAATGTTATTATTGATTAGTTTTCTTTTAGTTTACTATCTTTAAACCTGTTTTATTTTCTCTATTCATAGGTATAGGGCAGTGACAAGTGCTTACTACAGGGGAGCAGTAGGAGCAATGTTAATTTATGACCTGACAAAGCGTCAGTCATTTGATAACATGGCAAGATGGCTAGATGAACTGAGAGCGCATGCAGATAAGAATATTGTGATAATGCTGATTGGAAACAAGTGTGACTTGGGAAGTCTTAGAGCTGTGCCTCAAGAAGATGCCCAAGAGTTTGCTCAAAGAGAGAACCTCTTCTTCATGGAGACATCAGCTCTTGAGGCCACAAACGTTGAAACTGCATTTTTGACAGTGCTGACAGAGATTTATAGGATAATGAGCAAGAAAACTCTAATTGCCAATAATGAGCCTGGTGTGAATGGAAGTTCAGGCCTTCTTAAGGGAACTAGTATTATAGTTCCTAGTGAGGAGCAAAATTCTGGAAAGAGAGGTGGGTGTTGCGGGTAATCTTAACTCATGTTTTTCGATTTCTAAAAATGTTTTTCTTTTCTAAACTCGAAACTTAGCAAAGTAACAGATATATAGTTTTACAAATTGGTTATTCTTGTTGTTTAGCAATAGTATGAGCCATGTATCAATCAAACTGTTGTTTGTAACTATGTTATGACATGCGTCCTGGTCAAAAATTGACTGGAAGGAGGCCCACCAGTATACTTTTATTTGGTCTCCGTTGTCCCAAAGTAAGAATATGCAAGGACTCGGCTGCTTCTCTTCACTACTTTTGGAAAAATAAAAATCCATCGCATGGCATCAGCATCCGGTCAATTC
>JAOQMQ010000007.1:658271-670383 GCA_027563845.1 Erythroxylum subrotundum | reverse complement strand
GATTGATCAATAAATTATGAGATTGATTGAATGACAGGTTATAATAACAATTGCACAAATTTACTTATATTCCCTCTCAAGACATATAAGAATATATAACTAGTTGATTACCATAAGTTATCACACTAGTTCAGGATATCTCTATCTCTAAATCTAATGTGTTTATCTTCTTAGGGCATAAATCATACTTCACCTCTCAATTCATCATATGATTCCTAAGGTTGCATCTATGGTGATCAAATATAGAAATAACAATGAAGTTCGAGAAAGATAAACATAACCCAATAACTTTCACTCAATACCAATCAATCCATAAAATATAAATCAATCCCCCAAAGTAGACTACATCCCTAACCATAAATGGGGTTTAGTTCAAGAACATGATAAAAGAATCCAAACAAATAAAGACAATTAACATCCAAGAAAGAGTAGAGAGAAGATTGAGAGAACACAAAACAAAATTACTTCCAATGCTTGATTCAATCCTCCTTGATCTTCTTCTTTGCCTCTTTTGAGTGCCTCCTTTTATGTAGCCTCGTTTTCAGTGCAGAACCCCTTCTTTTGGTCTTAAAAATGAGTATTTATAGTGTCTTGGGCTTAAAGAAACCTAGTTTTTCCCAAACAGGAGAATATGGATCGTAATAGTGCCGTCAAAGTCTGTTAGGCGAATGTTAGGTTTGTTGGGTAGGCAGTTTCTGCCTTCAGGAGCGAATTTGGCCAGTAAATGTCCGTTAGGCAAACTTTATGTTCGCTGGGCAGACCTTCTCGGGTTTTCCAGCTTTCCAACTCCGCTTATCTCTGTTTGAAGGGACATCATGTCCGCTGGGCGAACATACACTGGGTATCTACAGAAATATGCAATTTTGACTTTCTAGACGACAAAATCTCTTCTCAGTGTCTTCACGGAATTTGTAGAACTCGGAGTCCTCTTCGAAAGCATACCTAATGACCTTAATCCTATATCCACAGTAAAAGTTATGCCTCTTGCCCCAAAATCTATCCATTTGCACCTATTAAGCAATAAAGTTGAAATGTGTGAGAATTAACCAAATAAAACTCAAAATTCACATAGAGATAAGTCAAATTAGTTCCCATTCATCCCAAAATCATATATAAATAATTTGACTTATCAACCTCCTCAAGCCTTCTTCTAACCTTTTATCAAGAATCAAATACCATACACTAATAATATTTTTATAGCCTAATAAAGAACCCATTTCACATACCTCTCTCGAAACCACATAATTTATGCCCCTATTGTAAAAAAATTATGGTGCCTTACCTATATACTTTAGTGTATCTTCCTGCGTAAAATGTCAACTGTGAAATAACCTTATATTAGCTCTTCCATTTATTGCCATCTTATATAGATAAATGAAAAAAAATCAGTCTATAATATAAAAATTAATATATGCTTATAAACCATATTGCAAGAAAACAACACAATACACAAATAAAAAAAAAGACCATATTGATTAACTAATGTTCATCAACTATATTGAAAGTTCAAATGATATATACCATATCGTGAGGCTAACCTTTATCATCTTTTGAAAATGTAAAAGGAAATGGTCGTGACTATTAGCATTTATCATATTTATCAAAAACTTCTACCTCACTAAAGTGTACTAAGAAATATTATATTGAGTAGATAAGTTTGAACAAGCAAAGACTAATAAAGCCCTTTTATATTAATCAAATCCTTAATAAATAGCTATTCCAAGATTTTTATAGGATAGACTCTACATGCTAGAAAAACCACATGGACTAACCTTTTGTGTTAATCAATTCCCTAATCTAGATTAACCCATCTTGCACTTTCACATTCATTTCATCTAATTCTCTTCACTTTTTCTATATAAGCTTTGTAGCTTCCTTATTCATTGGTTTTTACCATAATTGTTGAGACTATATAATTGTAACAGATTTTTAGGTTTCTAACTTAAAATCAATTAACTCTTTAACTTCTACTTGCAAATTAATATTTGTTTCTATTGTATACCAGTTACAAACCTCATTGATCTTAAATTTAATATAAAGCTTTATTGATGTCATTCTATAATTATTATTTTTTCATTTCAATCAAGATCTTGTGACATACATATACCTTGGGTATTTCATCAACTTACACATTGTGAAATTAATTAAACCAATCATTCATCTTCTGAACAAAATGAATTGTGAAAAGTAAAGTGGTTGAACAAAAGAAATATACATCAAATTACATTCACACTTCTATTATAACACTCATTGGTCACTACTAATTACTAGTCACAAAAAAATAAAACACAATGGAATCTAGTTTTTTACTTATCTATATGTTATATTGCTCCAAGTAGACTTTAAATTGTAACACTGCTAAAATTCTAATTTGGTCCTATCAATACAAACTTCAGTTTATAAAAATAAAAAGAATATAATACACACACACACACACACATAAATAAAGTTTTGAGACCCTACTAAGGTTTCTTATTTTTCTTTTAAAAACTTAAACCTTAAACTAATAAGAACAAATTAAAATAAAAATATCATCCTTTTCTGAGTCATTTTTCCCGTTATGATGATAGCTGATCGATAATTTTCCTCCCGTTACTTTTTCTTTCTAATATGATGTTGATAACCTTAACTTCCATACCTATGTTTTGAACTCCCTTTTTAGTTGCCATAGAAAAATTAAGACTTTGATGGTCATATGTTGTCACCATGTAAACGAACCATCAAGATAGATAAGCATACTTACTAGCAAGTCACAATAGACACAAAATTGTATTCATGCAAAATATGACCAACCTAATTAAGTTAAAATAACGTTACAAATTCTTGTCGAGTTACAACATTCGACTAAAAAAATCACATTGGCTTTCAAAGATAAATTAAGGAATTGAGAGAATACACATGCATATTTTGGACCACGAACCTTTAATTTTGTATTCTAAAACACAAGGGAGCACAAGGGAGACCACCTTCCTCCACTTTCTTTGCCTATGTAGAGAAGAGTTTGAGCTCTATAAATATAAAAGTTGTTCTTTATTTATAGACAATGTCAATAAACAATAAATAAGTAAAATGAAATATGAGATTATTGTACCTTTGAAACCACAATACACCAAATCTTCTAAACAAGTCGCAATTGGAGGACAAAGTTGCCAGAAGAATAGTCTAAATTGATGAAGATGGAGGAAGAAGCAAGAAAAATAATGAAATTTAACGAAAATAGAGGAAGAAGCACGAAAAAAATTATCGAAGACCATGAATGAATAGCAAAGAAAGTGTTAAAAGTATTAGAGATTTTAAGAAAGTTAGGAATTTGATAATAATGGAGATTAATAAGAGGGAAAATAAGTTTTTGTGTTTTCTTTAAATAATTAATAAATTAATTCTTTTAAAACTTAAAATTAATAATTATATTATATGTATTAGCATTTGAGTATATCTGGCATGCTACGTGGACTAACAACATAACATGAACATAGTGATAATTGAGCAGAGACATGATGGAGTGAGTTTATTATTTTTTTGAGAAAAATTAAATATTGGGTCCTTTATATATTTCGTTTGACCCGCCGTTTCTTTGTGTTTTTAGTTTTGCTACTCATCAGTCTTTTCTGTTCAATCAAACTCTGTATGGCTCTGTCCTACACACACGAACCCGTTTACTTTTCGGTCTTCTGGCCCTGGTTGAACAATCCAAGCAAAATGGAGAGCTAAAGATTCAGTTTTGAAGAACAAAACAGTGGCAGAGGCAAAGATTCATTGATATATCTTCAGAATCCTCAACGTGCCTGTAGAAAAGAAGGTGCTTTACACGGAACAATTACTTGTTCAAACTTCAATTTCGGATCTTTGACAAACAAATTTCTGAATCCCCTTATTTGTCTACGTACTGGGTTGCTTCTTTTCTCTGTTGTTAGGGTTTGTGGAACAGGGGACAAAAGTTAACTTGTGGGAGTCACCAACTTTTGGTTCAGTGTGAGATAACTGTTGTATTTGTGGATTATATTTACAGGAATATAAAAGAATTTAAAACATCGTCAGGATACAATACGTGCAGGGGTTGGTGGGGGGCCCAGAAATGGATCCTGGTGGTCGCTACGGTCTTCAGCAAGGATGGGATAATAACAGCGTAATTTGTGGTTTCCTCCTTAATAATCACATTAATGTGGGATCGTATATTCAACAAAATTTTAGGGCTCATGTGCTTGGCCATCTATTTTTGGGGCATCTCTTCCTTAAAGAATATAGAAGAAAGATGTGGGGGACAGTTGTGAGGATATGTAATGGATTTGCCTAACCCTCCTACCATCATTGATATTTGTTGCTGACATAGCTTATTCTGTTCAATCCACAGGCTTTGGAGGGATATGACACAGTTCACGATCCAAACTACCGGTGAGTTCTGATGATGCATATCATTACGATGATGAGATGCTCAAATTATGTGTACATTTTTCATCTTCCTTCTTTTTTTGTTATTCCAATCCCCTAGTGAATTTAAGATTTGCAAAGTTATGCAGTTTTTCCACGTGCCCTTTAGTTGTTCTTTTCCAATGTCAAGTGTGTGGCTTCATATATTATTTCTTCTCTTCCATCCAACCATATTTTATTATGTTAGGGTTGGCGATTTGTATGATGAGAGGAGGTTTTCGGATCAAAGATCCTCAAGGGAAAATTTTTACCCGAAAAATAATTTCCATCGGGACATTGTGGAGAGGGAATATTATCCATCATCTCCTGCTGCTGTTTGGTCTCGTTCAAGACAGAGGAGTTATGAAGAAGAATATCCAGCTCAAAGGGAGTCTAGGAGACATGAGAGACCATACATGGATTCATGTAATGATTTGGATGCTTTTCGAGATTGTGAGACTGATTCACTTCAGAAACGGGATGGCTATCGAAATAATGACAATTCTCGTAGTAGCGGACTTGGCAGGCCTTCTAGGTTTGGAGAGCGTGATTGTGAAGATTATGGGCATGATGATTATGACTATAGGCGTCGTAGTTCACATCAAAGTAGAGAGGCTAGTCGTGAAAGGGCCTGTGATTACGGTCGTTATAGTTATGACTCTGATCATGATAAAGGTAGTAGGAGAGGTGACAATTGGAAGAGGCATGGATCTCGAGATCGAGGGCATGATAGCAGAGGCTTGAGTCGGGAAAGGGTTCAAAGTTCTCAAAGACAATATGAGCGGTCTCAGTCCCGTGGACATGATGATCGGCTAAGGTCAAGGTCTCCCCGAGGCCGAAGTCATAGTCAAAATCAATGTGCAGATAGCTGTGATGATAGTCATCAAGAGAGATCTGAAAAGTGCAGGGATCATGAGGAAAGGCATTTACGAGGGAGTTATTCTGTGGTATGTCTGATCTGCCATTTTTAGTAATTCTTTTGTAATTGCAAGTTCGATATATACTATGTTCAAAGGCCTTGACAAGGCACATTTCCTTTTTTGTAGGCCCCCTCTGCAACTGTTGTTGTGAAGGGTCTTTCACAGAAGACAACTGAAGAAGATTTGTATCAGATACTTGTAACTGCCTATCTATTCCCTTTCTTTTGAAGATTTTACTTTGTCCCAGATTTTGATGACGTTAGTCGGTTTTCTCTTGCAATTAGGCCGAGTGGGGACCACTTCGTCATGTTCGTGTGATTAAAGAACGTAATTCTGGGATTTCTCGTGGCTTTGCTTTTATTGATTTTCCTTCTGTGGTAAATACCATGTAGAACCCTAAAATGTGCAGGCTTCATCTTTTTCAACAATTGTTTTACAAGGGTGCTTTCTCATGAACAGGATGCAGCATGTGCAATGATGGATAGGATTAGTGATGATGGTCTTCTTGTGGATGGAAGGAAGCTTCTCTTTGAGTATAGGTACCGCTTAATTGTTTCTATCATGGCTTGAAAATTTTGAATTCAAGTGCTCAAAGTTGATAATTTCAGAGATGGAGTTTTTCAAAGTCTAAGAAGCTTATATTTCACACGCTAAAATTATTACGATCATTTTTGAATTAACGAATGACTATTCTAATTAGTCTAATAATTTTTTTTGAATTACTACTAATACTAATTTGTGCTTTGTAGTTTTAGCATCAAAGTAGTTTGTTTAGGAATCACTCTTTAAGGAAAAGAAAGCAGTTTTCATCCTATAGAATTGTGGAGTCCTACTGAAATGAGAAAAGATTCAGTCCTTCAATTGAAAGATTGGACAATTCTATATGCTCAGTTTGTAACAGCTTATAGTTTTAGAATGTGAATACTGTATTGAATATAAACAAAATTGGATTGGATGTCCTACTGTTTGAGAAAAGGTTCAGTCCTTTATGTTAGAAATTGCTCAGCTCTATATATTGTCAGTTAATGACAGCTTGTTATTTCAGAATATGGTTACTGATTCTAAAAAGACCTACATTATGAAGGAAAAATGTAATAAGGAAACGAATTAATGACTGAGGCAAAAGGTTGAACTTTAATGTTAGGTATAGTTTGTTACCAACGTGCTTGGAACTATAAAAGTAGCCCTGACCCCCAAAGGAGAAACATTTAACTTGCTACGGGGTTTGTGTAAGAAAAATGGAACTTTGATTCTTTCGAAGTCCAAAATTATGATCTGGTGGCCTGCAACTTGTATATGACTTGTATATTCTTTTATTCTAATACATTGTTTGAACACAGTTTTTCTATAGATTTCACCTTTTTGGGTCCTTAAAAAATATTTACCTAAAACTTTGTTAGATTATGATACAAGCACAGCTAGTCAACTAACTAAATTTTGGAAATTCATCACATCTATGGATACTAGCTTAGTGACGTGACTGCCATAATTTTTACTACTGTAATGGTTGCTTTTATGTTTTGTTCAGTAGTAAGCCAACTGGAGGGTCAAGTGGACCTTTTGGTCAAGACAATGCTATAAGATCTGGTCATGTCAAACACAGAAACATGGCAGTTCCATCTGATTGGATGTGTACAATTTGTGGTTGTGTTAATTTTGCAAGACGGACATCCTGTTTTCAGGTTTGTCTTTCTTGATTGTGTTTGATTCATGCATCCTCTTTACATGGTCTTGTGAGAAACTATTGGCATGGATTTTTATATTGTTGCGTATGTTTGGTTGTCTGTTGGCTTTATTAAATACTGTGGCTTTGTTATATGTTTCACCCGAAGTGAGATTGATATATTCTGTATTGTGCCTTTTGAAAATGACATACCAGAAAGATATATGGTAATGTAAGCTAATATAAACTTTAAATTGGAAAAATCAAATATTAATTTATTACTACCCTTCAATCTTTCACTTGAAAAGAAGCATTTGTTTCATAGGAAATTATAATATATTGCACTGAGGAAGTCAAGGCACTCATGTTAGGATTCCTTGGCACCAAGGTGCAACATCAAGTAAAGATATTGTCTTGCAATTCCCAACTTCTATGCATTACAAAAGACTTTCTCTAAGTTCCTTCTTCTCTTATAAATTAGCGTATGCAGTGCATAATGCTAGATCTAAGTTTAAAACTGTTGAACTGAATCTTAAGCATAATATGTTTATAAATGTCAAATGTCAACGTATCCAATGCACAGGTTCTCCGCTTTGTTGGGGTCTGAGGAGGGTTATAATTTACGCAACCTTTTCTTGTGTATTTTTACAAAGAGTCTGTTTTCGTGACTAGAACCTGTAACCTTATGATCAAAAAGAAGCAACTTTACTAGTTGCTCTAAGGCTCACCCTTAAGCATAATATGTTTATATGACTAAATGCAACTATTTATTATATTTTTAAAAACTGTTTTGTTTGACTTAGGAGTGTTTTTTGGTCAGTACCTAAAACAATCCACATGTTCTAGCCCCTAGTTCTTTTGGCTACCTCGATTTCCATCATCCCTATAAGAAAGTTTTCATTTTTAGATAAAAATCATTTAGTATTTGATTGTGTCAGAATTTGTGAAAGGATGTGAGTTATGTTAGAGATGGAACCCTTGCTGAAAATGAGATGGATGAGTAAGCATGTGGGTCTTGTCAATTGAAAAAACAGACCATAAGGTATGTTAAGATTCTATCTAGAACTTGGAATTTATTTTTAAATTGGACTTAGCATAAAAGACACAAAGTGTTTCTTATTGTTTGATTTCCTACCTTTCCAGGAACAGAAGTTAAAACAAAGTTAAGTATCTGTTTGATATCACCCTCGTTTTTTATCTATAACCTTGATTTTTGTTTTTTGGGAAAACATTTTTGGTAGTAAAAATGAGCACTATATGTTGCACTATTAAGCTCTTTTATAGCGGAAGAATATTAGTTATGTTAAGTTAAGATGGTCCCATTGCTGATAATGACACAAGTTGGTAGCCATGCCACCTTAGCATAAAGCTCGGGAATTTCTTAATGTTTTCATACATTTCAAGTGCAGAAGTTAAAACAAAAGGCTAAGGTTCTGTTTGATATCACCTTCTTTTTTTATCTATGATTTTGATTTTTTCTTGTTTTTGGAAAACATGTTTGGTAGTAAAAAATATGCTCTTTGGAGCTATTAATTTGTTTTATTTATAGTAAAAGAGTTTTTACTAATCAACAGTTGAATTTTTTTTTCATTTGATAATTGATCATTGAATGTGGAAAATTACGATGGTTTAGAATTTTTAATTAGTAAAATTTACAGGTTGTTGTAAAATTGTTGTGGGAAAATGGTAAAGAATAATGCATGAACTAGTTGGTGATGAGAACACCAAATTGTATTTCAGGAGTTCTGAAAGTGCTTCTATAGGTTTTAAAAATCTGTGGAAACTTAAACGAGGCAACTCAACCTGGAAGAAAAATTAACAGAAAACAAAAAATAGAACAGAACTAATATAATTTTGACCGTAGACTAAATGTAGGTTATTTTTATTCAACATTTGTGTAAACGCTGAACATGCCATTTTTCCATGTATGCTTGCATTTTGGAAAAGATTTGGATATATTAAATCAATACATTTACTTATCTGTTATTGTAGTGTAATGAGCCTCGAATGGATGATGCACCATCGGGAGATATAGCCTTGTCAAATCCAATGCCATTAGGAAAGAAAGGATTTGATTCAGGTTGGTTTAAGTTCTTACTTACACCTAACATGTCTATTGTCTATTGTCTATGTCATATAATTTATCAAGTTCTTTGTAATCAGCCCCTACACATGTTCTGGTTGTTCGTGGATTGGATGAAAATGCTGACGAGGAGATTCTTCGCTATGAATTTTCCAAGCATGCTCCTATCAAGGTGAGAAAATTTAACTTTCATTATTTGAGTTTACTGATTATTTACATCTTATAGATCTGTGGTGAAAACCGCTTGTCCATAACTTTTGCAGGATTTGCGTCTTGTTAGAGACAAGTTTACTCATGTTTCAAGGGGATTTGCATTTGTCCATTTTCACTCGGTATGCTAGTTTCTGGTCACTGAATTTCTTCAACATTTTAGCCTTTGTGTTTATTTCCATTTGATTGGCAAAATTCCAAGTATTGTTCATTCTTAGTTTTCTAGAATAACAAAAAGATATGAAGTATTGAAACTTTTGAAAACCTTTTAATAGAATGAGTGGTTAATGTCGTAGAACCATTAGATGGGTTTAATATGAATTTCTGCCATTGATTTGCTGTATAATGCCTTGTTATTCTTCGAAGGCCCAATTTCATCAAGTTTTTTGTTGATTCTTTGTTTTAATCTTTGTACATTAGGCAATATTTGTTTTTGTTGGATTGCTGCCCATCGTGTACAAGCCCTGATATTTCACTCTACACTATTAGGCAACAACGTTAATATAAGAATTGCTGTGTCACATTTTTTGACAGCACACTGATCAAGTTATAGTTTGGATAAGAAAACTTCTTAATTCGTGCAGTACCTGTTACTATAACCTTCCAGGTATCAGCTCTTCTAAGGAAGAGTCAACTTATTATGAAGATGATATACTTAACAAGGGTATGGCCATTTCTTGCCAAATGTAATGTCTTCAAATGCAACTGACTGTTCCATTCTCTAAATTCAAGGTTCTTGAACGTAACAACTTCTTTTCTCATTAAATTCAATGCAATCTAATAAATGAGGATTATTACCGCAAGATGACTGGTGTTTTTGTATAGATTACGAAGCTTGCAAAATTTTGAGCCTAAGCTCAAATTTGCATATAAAAAGTAGCTTCACCATGGATGATGTTTTGAGGAGAAATGGCAAATGGAAATCATTACCTACCATTTCATAGACCTTGATAACAGCTGGGGTAGGTGTGAAGTGTTTATTTCTGGTGGTTTATTATAAATGTAGTGGAGTAATCATTCATTTAATGGTTCTAGGTACAAAATGTGGAATATATTGATTAAGATTCCATTGGCATTGATATGTTCACCATGAGGATGGCCGGTGTACCAATATGATTTTTTCCCAATATTGTGCTTGCCTTCCTTGTAGAGAGATAGGAATTTTGGAGACAGAACATGGTAGAATAGGATCTATCAGAGGGGTGGTTCCTTCTCAATGTAAACATACAAATATTCTCTAGGAAACTTGAGGAGGTGCAATGATTAAATGGTGTGGCAGCCAACTAAGGCCAGTAGTTGGGTTTATAGAGTGACTGGTTGGATTTCTTTGGATGTGTATATGCTATAGTTTTTCTTCTTTTTACCCTCTGCAATTTAGTGCTTTTCCAACCTGAATGGGTGATGCTGGATGGTATTTGTTATTTGATGAGATATTTAGCTTCTATCATCTTATTTTTTGATTGTTGGTTATTTCTATTTTTAAAGTATAGTGGCTAGCATTCGCAAACTAATTTGAATGTCTAAATTTAGGTGATGCAAGGAATAACAACCCTAAAGAACCAACAAATAAAATTGAAATCTTACCAAGAAAGTTAAATCAAACAATTGAGACTTACCTTTTTGACTATGGAGAATCGAGAATTGAATTCTAAAGGATTATGAATGTATCCTAAGTTTTGGGTTATTTCAATGAAGAATAAGGTTGAGAAGCGCTATCTCACTTGGAATAGATCAAGTAAAGACTCAAAATTCTATTATTAATGATGAAAGAGAAGACATATAACATTCACAATAAGGGTGTATGCATCCCAAAACAAATAAAACATTAAAATGATCTATGGAAATCAGTTCTAATGAAAAATAACACAAAACAGTTGTTTGGTCCACGTCCAGGTTCGATTGACCTGACAGGAGGAACTCACTGGCCAGTCTACTGGTTGTGGTTTAGTGATCTGGATGGTGAGCTATATCACTTGTAGGTCCCAATATCTGGCACTCCTGAACCAACTTCAACTGTGCTTATAGTCCTATGTTTTGATGCCCCTAGTCAATCTTTGTTTTACTCAGTGGATGCTGCAGATTCTTGTATATTTGATGTACAATTCTGCAATATGTTTGGTCTCTTATAGGTTGAAGATGCTACTAAAGCTCTGGAAGTGACCAATGGAACAACACTTGAAAGGAATGGGCAGATCTTGAGAGTGGCCTATGCAAAGAGCATTCTTAGTCCGGGATCTGGAGCAACAGGATCTTCACAATCAAGCAGTCTAGCAGCTGCTGCTATTGAGGCTGCAGCATTTGCACAACAGGTATTTCTAAATTTGTTTTGACTTTTGGAGGCATTTTTCTTTAGTTGGACGGTAATTTGCATGGTCTGAGATCTTATTGCTCTGGAAAACACTGGTATGTATAACATATATTTTTCCACAATCTGCAAATATAACAAAATCTATTAGATGATAGAAATTCCGGGTGTCCAATTTTTTATTAGTGTAAGATAACAGATGTTCATAGCACCGCTAATGTTTTTTTTGGCTCATGTTATATTTTGATTGTGATAATCTAGATTGAAGTAATGGAAGAACATAGGTAGTATTACCTTTATGAATGTAAAGTAAGAGATATATAGGGAGTGAAATTGGTGGTGACAATAGAAAAATTTGAAGCATGTCAATTCCTTGTGAGGAGATGGCAAGATTTTGGCCACGCGAGAAGAATCTGGAAGAAAATAATGTTGGATAACAGGTCAATGTGTTATGGTCCCTTGAGATGGATCTCGTTATGGGTCTGTGTGCTGAATATTTTGAGTGAGAGGGTGAAGTTGGGTTA
>JAOQMQ010000007.1:628440-658171 GCA_027563845.1 Erythroxylum subrotundum | reverse complement strand
ATAGCAGAAGAGGTGTAACAAACCTCCTATAAACAAGGGAAAAATGGACATCATGGAGGATAACCCTCCTACAACAAGGGAATGAAAAAGATACTGAAATCATAACTGAAAAATAAAATAAGCAGACTGAAATCCACTAATTGCGATCCACTAAATCACTTCTGCATCCACTAAGAAACTGCTGCCATCGTGACTGTCTTGTGGGTGCTTCTTCTTTCTTCCATGACTAAACCTTTGGTACTGCTGCAAGGGCTTGTTAACACAATGGAAAGAACTCTGGCTTCTGGAGTGACCATAGAGGCTACAGGAGAACCATTGAACATCTTACCGGAGTGTTGAAGATCAAGCAAAGAAACAGAAATAGTTTGTTATGGGGAACAGCCTGAGAAACTCTTGGAATTTCCTTTCTAATTGAGAAAGATAAAAATTTCTATCAAAATGGATTGGTAGCAAAAAGTCCTGGATAGCATGCAAGAATCCTGTCGAAGCTATGGATGATGCTCATAGGTCTAATATTGGTGTCCAGTTTGCCATGATGTTTACTTTACAAATCTTAATCATCTTATCTCTTGAAGACGCTCACCAGCTGACATGTTATTATATATTTGTTACTACTATTACTCATGTTAGTTGTTCTGCCTTTTGAGGTTTTGAAATTATATTAATCATGCACCTATCATATTCTTTTCAGTATGATGCTTATGGATGGGCACCAAAGGAGTATAACCCTGATGACAATCAATCTACTAATGGGCATGAGAAGACTGCTTCAGTTCATAATGATGGCTCTTCCAAGCAATCTGGGTTTGTTTGGGATGAGGCTTCTGGTTATTACTATGATGCTGCTTCAGGGTTTTACTACGATGGAAATACAGGTACCTGTCTAATTTTTGCTTATCTTATTTGCACTACTAGCTTGTGCAACATTGATGTTTTTGTTATGAAGGGCCTACCTTTATCTCAAGGGGAAGTCTTCACTGAATGCAAAAGTAATATAGGAACTGTCACTTGCTTTCTCTTTCCTTTCTAGGAATGTGATTGTCAAGTGCGAAATTCATAACAAAACCAAAGGAAGCACATAAAACCTTATAAAAACTCCAACAGTTCAAACTGGTTTGAATGGGGAATTGTCTAAAAAGAATCCTCGCCTTAATAATAACCTTATCATAACCACTGAGAATTTGTCTAAGTAAAAAATTGCAATCAAATTTGTGCTAATTAATTTACAAATGGAGATTCAATTACTAAAAATTGCAAAATGCAGATATTCATATTTTATTTTACAATTTAATGTTAATATAAAGAATTCTTGCTTTGATTGATTTAGCCAATAAATTGAAAAGTAACCTGCTAATAAAACAGCTTTAACTCCTAGGAATGCAATCTTATGAATTCATATCTAGAGTTTCTTGCGAATTTATGAATGGACTTACCTTTATCTCTGTCCTCGTGATACAAACTTGAGCTTGCAATGTGCATGGAAGTTTGTAACCAAGGATAGCTAGTGATGGAACAGCATGGTGGTAAAAACATGAGCTAAGAATCACTCTTAGCGAAAGCAAGTTTCACACTTTTAGAAATATCATAATTTTTAGTAATTGACAACCTTCATAAAATTTAACCTATAACATGTGTGATAGGACTCAGACAGACTTTTACAATGGAAACGCATCCCTCGTTTAACTACTAATTGAAACTAAGCTCAAATTCTAATAGAAATTATTGATACTAACATAACTGTGATATTATGCAGATTGTGAATATCTGTTGGTTGACCACTTGATACATGTGGTTTATCACATGAGCTGTCCATTTCTAGAAGAGGAAAGTCATACATGTCTCTTTATCGAATGTACAGACATGGAATATATTTGTAATATCTTAATCTTAGGGAATGTTGTATACAAACTCTTCAATCATTGCATTAGACCTGGATATAAGTTCCTGTTATCACTAAATAAGATGATTTTAAGTTATTTACCAACAAACTTGCACTAACCTATTAGTGCTAGCTGGTGAATATAAGCAAAAGAAAGCTAAAGAAATAAATATTGCAAGTAAAGTAGACGTTTGTTGCTGAATCTCCATAGATAATATCGGAATAAATTACTAACAATCTGCCAAAAGTTGAACATATAACTAGTGTATATAGGCATTGACTACTTGACTACTCTTTAGTTGAAACTGAACTCTTATCTCTAAAGATAATACAGATTAACTTTACTAATTAAATTGAACTAATCTATAGATGATAACGATAAGGAAAGGAAAAATTAGCAAAATAAATATTGCATGGGAAGTAGATGTCTATTGCCTAATCTAATCAGCACCCATTTTATCCCTAGTTTCTGCGGCTAGGAAGTCTCTTCAGGGAATATCTTTTCTTTGTAACAATGCTTAATCTGGATTTGGATAATGCTTATTAACAAAAGGCTGTAGGCTGTAGCCTATAGCCCAAGGTGCTGCACATATGGTCACTCTGATACTGTTTGAGCCATTTCTGTATTATAAACATTGCATAGTATGTGTATAATATGTCTATGAAGATGTAAAATTGTCTTGAGAGCTGATGGTTGTGTACATGAGGCTTTCTGAAGAGATAAGGGTTGACATTCACAAATGCTTTGAGGTGTACATGCATGTGGGCTGGATTTCATGATCTGCAATTTGTAAAAATGGTGGATGCCCCAATTTGAACATTTCTTGGTTTAGAACTTCTGAATGCTGTCATTATTGTTATTTGTAGTATCGGGCAAATTGGAAACTGCAATTGTTACATGTACAAAACATGATCTTGTCCTGAGTGTATTATAGTGCCTCTGATTCTAATTTTAATGTGTAGGCCTTTACTATGACAGCAGCAGTGGCATATGGTATAAATTTGATAACCAGACTCAGCAGTACATCCCTTGCACAGATCAGAATGAAGATAAAGCATCTAGTAAACAGCCTGAGCAATCCAAGCTATCAGATGGTTCTAATGACCGAAAGGTAGTAATATCTGCACCAGCTACTACTGTTACTTCAGTTGAAAAGGCTGCATCATTACCTGATGCAATTCAGGCTGCTGCAACAGCAGCATTAGCTGCGGAGAAGAAAGAGAAGGAGAAGGCAAAAGAGATCAAACTTGCCAACAAGAAGAAGATGAACAATGTGTTGACTATATGGAAACAGAGGAGTCATGAAGGGAAAGCAACTCGTGTGGCCCTTGATGACGATCAACTACCTGGTTCAGTTAATGATAGACCTTTTCCAGTTAGACATTTGGTGAAAAACAAGTCGAAATCTGATGCAGTGACAACAAATGATGGTGCTTTATCCAGTTTTGGAAATGGCATGACATCCTCTATTTCCCAGACTGTTGGTTTGAAGTCTCCCGTAAAGTCAATTCCTGTGAGCAACAGCTCTGGCAGAGCTCTAATGGGGGTTATAAGGGGTTCCAGCCAAGGTGTTATGAAATCTGAGACTGCATATTTGACATCATCTGGTGGAGTTCCCACTTCTGTTGCAAGTGTCATAGGTTCAAAACACGCAGATGTACCAAGTAGTTTGACTACCTTCAGGACAGAAGCATCTGCACTGGGTTCTTACACCCCAACTGTGTCTACTGTGACTGGGAAAAGGAGGTTCTCTGAAGTGCCACAACCTTCAGCTTCTATTCACAAGGAGCAAACTCAGAATACCTACAGGGATCGTGCAGCTGAAAGGAGGAGCTTGTATGGTTCATCATCATCTGCTGGAGATGATTTGCTTGATTGTGGTTATGGAGATTCAAGTAAGTTCATTAGCTATCTGTGTAATACTAGCAGGTTTATCTTTCTTTTATAGGTTCCTATAATCTGGTTCGTTAGCAATGATGCATTTCAAGTTGGCATTTTGATTGTGCTGTGAATGCTCATCTGATCATGGATTGACAACATTTTCAGTTATCCAAGTTGATGGTTTTATATTAACTTTTGAGAAATCATCTGCATTTAAAAATTGTGAACTATGAAGATCGGGATTCTGCATTCAAAAAATGTTCTTTGGATTCGATGCCTTTCCCTCCTGGCGTTGGTGGAGGTCGCGGTGCTGGAGATGCTAGCGCAAATGTCCAGAGTTATGAGGTGATCACAGCAGACAAGGTCATCGATGAGAGTAACTTGGGCAATCGAATGCTTCGTAGTATGGGCTGGCATGAAGGCTTGGTATCCTTTCCTTCTTATGCACTCATCCTAGTTTCTTGAATTACTATTGATTGCTCTTATTATGCTTTCTGTCCTTGAAATTAGTAGAGAAACCTTGATGCTTTCTGTCCTTGAAATTAGTAGAGAAACCTTGATCGTTTTAGTGCCTCCATTATGTTCATGTGTTTAATTTGGTCAGTTTTCTGTCTGCGATGAATATCACTTTCTAATTTGTTTCTTCTTCTTGTCATATTAATGAGGCTAAGTATTTCTATATTTATGAAAAGTGCTGCAGTAGTTTAATGGTTTGCCGGTGGGATGGTCCTCCAACAAGCAATGATCAGCCTAGATTCTAACACGTAAATTTTTGTATTGGCTTTTCTGTTTCTTTGTACTTGAAACAATATGCAGGGATTGGGGAAGGATGGAAGTGGAATGATCGAACCTGTCCAAGCACAAGGCACGGAAAGTAGAGCCGGACTTGGGAGTCAGCAGAAGAAGGTGAACCCTAGCCTTGAGGTGCAGTCTGGGGACAGTTACAAAACACTTCTTCACAAGAAGGCCCTTGCTAGGTTCCGGGAAATGTCTGAGAGTTCATAGACACGCAGTGGATGGAGATAAGGTGCATGGTCTTTGGTGGAGTAAATGTAGAAACCATTTGGAGATTTGGCTTGGAAGCTGAGGATTGAAGTTGCCTTCTTGCTTGAAGACATGCATTGAGGCAAGTAATGACAGCTTTATCTTGTGTTTAAATTCATTGCAAGAACTTTCTTAAAAGTATATGGACTAGAGCTTTAATAATTTCGGGTCGAATTCTCTCCCTTGTCTCTCAGTTTTTTAGAAATTCATAAGACACTCTAGTAGGGTTCGGTTTTTCAGAAAGCATAGAGGACTTTCACCAGGGGTTCAACCCTAGTGGAAGAAATATATTTTACACCATTTTCCACCTTGGGATCAATTTCTTTTTGATATAGCATATGAAGGACCTGACTTTTGATGGTGAAAGTTAAGAATGTTCTTGTGACTCGAGAGTTGGAATTTCTGTGCGAACATCTTGTGCATAAGGGTATAAGATTTACGACTTTGCGTGGACTAATCATCTGTGATCAAACGTGCTATGCACATTTGATCTATTTGACAATAGCAAGCCAAGGGTGCTGAGATGATATGCCAACTTTTATGGTTTCATATCTTCCTGTAGTTTGATTCATATATATTGAATATGTGTATTTATATTTATTCTTATTCTTATCATTAAAAGCTACATGAAATATTTATTTAAGAAAAAGGCCATCTTTATATTTATCACATACATCCTAGTTTAGTTATGATTCATCACAGATTGAGCTTTGAAGCTTGAACAACCCTTTCTTTTGAGTTAGTTGTTAAAATAAATATTTCCCTAAAATAAGCCAGCCAGGCCACGGCACGTTACAATTGCAAGTTTACTAATTCATTAACAGATCTAAACATTAAAATAAGTATTTCATTTTCAAAATTAAAAAAACAGCCCCAAATCTCTTATAATTTAAAGTTTTGGTTTTACATTCCAACTTCATCAACTGTAGATTTGGGTTACTTCCAAAAACTGGCAAAAAGATATGGCCAAGTAAACTCCTATGCTCCAAGAAAGTAAGTGTGTGGGTATCGTATCATTACGGTATATTTATAATTAACCTTAATTTCACAAGTATCACTAACTCTACAAAAAGGGATAAGAAGCTATATTTTTACTTACATAAGGATATTGGACATAAAAAAATGAGTACAATAATTAATGGCAAAACGAAGAAGGTTAAACCATTTTATAAAGAAAACAGTAGAGATGACCAAGTCAAGGTAGAAGGCATCATGAGGCAAAACAAAAGTCCTGACATATAGTTTGAAAAGACCTAAAAAAGAATGTAAGTCTCTGATATTACCTTAAAAAAACATGTAATATGTCACCTCATGAAGATATTATTAAAATATTAGTTGATAAAGGAAGTGTTACAAACATTTTGTTTTCTAATAACTTCAAAAACATGGGTTAAAACTTGATTTTAGGAGAGATCAAATCTACACAGAAGCAAATATTTCTTTGTCCATGACATTTAGGACAGGTCATGTCATATAACCAATATGATAAAATTATGTATAGTAAGAAGACCTTTCATATATCACTATAATTGGTAGGCCGTTTCTTTGTGTGGTGCAGAAAAACCTATCACCTTACTAGTTAGTAGTGAAAATTTTTGATCTTGAATGGAGTAGGTGAGATAAGTTGGGACCAAAACATAACACAATGTTATGGCATAGCTTTAAAAGAGTAGGAGATTGCATGAACAATGATCGTGGATGATTTAAATGTTGAGGATCTGAAAAAAAAAAAAAGAGATAAAGGGTGAGCTAGATGAACAAATTGTCAGATTATAGATGAGAGACCTAAAGACTCATGCATTTAAAATTTGGGCGAGAATAAAGAAACCATGAAGGAAGCTCTAAAGAAATTCTTACTTCAACACTTGGAAGTTTTTGTATAGAGTCCAATTAATATGTTAGGGTTGAGTAAGGAAGTAATTTCTCACATGTTAAATACTAATCCTCTCTTTAAATAAATAAAATGAAAGAAAATAAATTTTGTAATAGAAAGACAACAAAATAGATAAGAGGAGGTGAGCAAAATATTGGATACATGCTCTATTAAAGAACTCAATTACCTTAAGTGACTTGTTAACGTGGTTATAATTAAGAAAGCAAATAGGAAGTGGAGAATATGTCTTGACTTTATAGATTTATTAAAAGCATGCCTAAAGTATAACTACCTTTTACCAAAGATAGATTAATTGGGGAATGCTACTTCAGGTCACCAGTCTTAAGTTTCATGGATGCTTATTTAAGATATAATCATATCAAGATGAAGGAGGCGGATGAAAAGAAGACATCCTTGGACACACAAAGGTATCTATTAGGACCAAGGGAAAGCAAGTTCTTCAGATTTATGGTCAACTATAGAGGGATACAATTTAATCCACAAAAAATGAAGGTTATCTTGGAAGTACCTGAGAATTTGAAAGAAGTATAAGTGGGGTAGCAAGTTTATCAAGGTTCCTCTCAAGATCAACCAATTTATACCTTCCATTTTTCAAAATAATTTAAAAGCATAAGGAATTTTAATTGATCAAGAGTGTTAATATGCCTTTGATAAATTGATGGATAACTTCAAATGTCTACCATTATTATCAAGCTCAAAATCAAGAGAGTCATTGTATCTCTATATAGCCATTTCAGGTGAAACCCTAAACTTTGTTATGATCATAAAGGAAGAGAATAATTAAATTCCAACATATTATGTGAGAAAGATATTACAAGCCCCAGAGTTAAATAAATTGTGGCTATAAAAAATATTATATGTGCTACTAATCAGCATAAGAAAACTAAGGTTGTATTTTTAGGCTCACACCTTCATCATATTCTTAGATATCCTACTGATATAAACAATGTATGTAGATGGCGAAATAGGAGAAAAATGCAATGATTCAAGGATATATTTGGAAGAACCAATAGGAATAATAATATAACATATAGTACAACATCAATTCAAAACACTTAATATTGTGTGATTTTCCTAATAGTTTTCTTTATTACTAATCTACTACCCATAAACTAAGCCAAGTTCCCCTATCACTGATGAGTAAGATAATGTTGAGTGGAGTATTAATCCTATAAGAAAGTTATATGGACCTAGAATACTCTCATACTACTATCTAGTCTAATGAATTAATAAACATAATCAATGATAGGTTTTTGGATAATAAGACAGAAAGTAAAGCAAAATCTAAATAATAGCCAAGAGAATTAAAAAAAGCACACAATCAAATAGAGAAATCAATGAGAATTAGTTCTTAGATAAGTACGTCCTTAGCTTCATCTTTGATATCATGATTCAATTAATTTAAACTCGATTTATCATCTAGACTAGTAAAATTTCCTAGATTATGAAATTGTAGTCTCCTAATCTAAAACCACTTATTCTATGATTGGTTGACCCATATCTTTACTAAGCAACATCCCTTTGAATATATTAAGTTTTATGAATTTTTATGAAAGGTTTCATCCCAACATAAAAAAATATCATATAGTTCTATAGCGTCCCATTTAACTTTGAATATCTAAGTCATAATCCACTCATAAATAGTTTCTCTTAAATCTTCCACAACCAAATTTAAATCAGATCTAAACATCGACATAAATAAATTTACATTAAGAACGATGAAAGATAATTCACAGATCTATATCTAATTTATAAATTTAAAACTAATCCAATGCAAAGATAGAAACTGAGGTTTTCTCTATTTAAATATATAAAGTAATGTTAAATTACTTAAATCCCTTATAGGTTAGATCTTTTTTACTTTAATCTTTGATTTTTTAAAACTATCATTTACCTCTTGAGGTTAGATTTTTTTATTACCTGTACCACTTGGCATCATTTTCCTTTAAATAACCTAACGGAGAATGGTAAAGCAACATCATATTGCTTATGCAGGTGTTATATAGCAAAACATATTTCTTGGTTATGCCACGTAACACAAGAAATACAACATCATTTTAAATTCTCCATTATGTTTTATAATAGAGAATGAAACCAAAGGATACAAATTGTATAAAAACATAATCTTATGTGCTAAATAGTTTTTAAAAATTAGGAAGTAAAGTGGAAATAGTCTAAACAATAAAGGTTCTGTGTAATTAGCCCTAGAAAGTATTTATCCATAAATCATCCTTAAAATAAAATAAAAAATAAATAAAATTAAAGAAACATTATAGAAATAATCCTAAATGAAATACTTGGTGTTGTTGATAGCTTGATCTATTGAGATGAATCCAAACCTTGTTTCCTTAATTAAATAGCTTTGAAATCAACCTTTCGACTGTCTATGAACATCCTGATGTCTAAATATAATCTTTTTTAGAGAAAGGAATTTTTAGATGTGTAAAGTCTCCAAAACTCTCTTAAAAATTAAGTTTTTATGCTTCAAATGTGTTTTATTCACCTTTGACATGGTTTGGGACACAATAATGGCCCAGATTATGGATCTCTCTACTTCTTTTAAGTAGAAGACACATATTTTAGCATGTCCATAACCCAAATTATGGATCTCTCTATTTTTTTCTAGGTTACACATGATCTGAGTCACTATCATAGCTTAGATTATACCACTCTTCATATCTTCTCCATGCCATATGGTCTCTTTTCAAGCCATTTTCTAAATCATGTTTTATTTTTCTTTTGATACATGATAGGCATGAGCTGGTCTACAGGCTTGGTTTAGATCATATTTAAGTAATTTCTTCATATTTTTCTTGAATACATGATAGACACAAGCTGGTCCATAGGCACGATTTAGATTGTATTTAACCGATTTCTCCATGTTTTTACTTGAAATAGCATGTTCTTCTTGATAAATCAAATCATAAGGTCCAATCTTCTTAATTACCTAAAATATATTAAAAAGCAAGAAAAATGAGTAATTTAGTATGAAAATAAAGTAAAATACTTAGAAAAATATATGTAAGTTCATGATATTATTCAATAGAGGCAAAATGCGAAGCATTGTTATTTAAGTTATATTTGCCAAATGAACTTTAAATCAAGATCATAGGCATTGGGTCAAACACAATCTATAGTAAACCAACTAAATGAAATTTACGAGGAGAAAGATGACAAGCTAGTAAAGTACAATAAAAAGTCCAGGCAAATGAAAGAAAAAATACATATAAGCATTGAATCAATATATTAGCAATAAAACTAAAAGGCTAATTACCTACCAAAATAGAAGCCAACAACTTTAAGTAATCTTTTATAGAGAGCATATAGAATCAATGCTAACACAAATAAACCATATAACTATTTTTAAATAAATGAACTCGATTGTATATCCATTCAAAAAAATGTCTAAGAGGAAAAGCTACTTGAAGATCAAAAGAAGGAAAAATAAAAATCTTAATGTAGGATTCAAGATATTTGATTATATATGGGCAATTATTCAACACGTCTTTAACCTTTTTATATGTAAGATATAGTCCTAAAGCTAAAGTACATTATATAATTATTGAGATTCATAAAGGGTTATATGCCCTAACTCACCCCCCCCCCCCTCCCCGAATTCTAAAGTAAGCTTAAGAGTTCATGAAAAGACACAACAAGTGTCAGAGTTCATAAAAAGACACAACAAGTGTCAAAGGTACTCAAATTTGTATCATTTTTCTGTTGCCAATCATATTATGTTATTAAGTTTCATCCTTATCCTTGGACCATTTTCTACCACAATAAGATAACTTAGATTCCTTATATTTTTTAAGGTGACTTAAGTAGAATCTTTGGCAACATGGTCAAAAAAAATAGTGAAAGGCTTCTTAAAAAAGATTGTCAAATGCATATATAAAGTCTTGTTAGTAATAGTAACTGACAACGATGCTCAGTTTGATAGTATGTGGTTTAGGGCTTTATTCAAAGAGTCTAAAATCAATGATCACATCGCATCTGTTGCATATCTACAAGTGAATGGATTGTCTAAGGTTACAAATAGAAAAATAATATAAATCTTGAAATCCAAAATTAAGAATGCAACAATTGATTAGGCTAAAGAGACCTATAATATACTATAAGCATATTGAAAAACATCAAGAACACCTAATGGAGAAACACTCTTAAATCTTACCTTTAAAATTAAAGCCTTAATTCTTATAGAGCTAAGATTACTAAGCTTAAAAGTACACATACAAAACTCATTGACATAATGACCAATTGTATTTGGAACTTCACTTAATTGAATAGTGAAAGATTTCACAAAGAATACAACAAAAAAATAAGATTGGTAGCTAAACTTCTATAAGATAAGATCAAAATCTCTAAAGTGGCGAATTAGTTTTATGAAAATCAAAATTATCAAAAGGAAGGAATTTTTAGGAAAAGCTTTCTTCAAATTGGTTATCGTCATACGAAATTAAAGATATAAGCAATTCTAGAAGTTACAAGGTCGAGAAGCTAGATGACCTTGAAGTGGCTTACAAGACAATAGAGCTACTTTTTAAGTTCACTAAAATTTATGCTTTAAAATTTAATAAGGAAAGATAGTTAGACTATAAAAACCTATAAATTTCATTAAAAATTATCCTTCGAAGTTTAACAAGGAAATAGATCTAGACTTTGCAAACCTATTAAGTTCATTCATAATTAGTTTAAAGGAAAATAACTAAACCATAAAGCCTTGTTAAGACTGGTGTTATTAGTTTTAAAATGAAGCAGGACTGAAAACATCAATATTAAAAAAAAGAAACTTCATAAAAACAAAACAAGGATAAACACAAATAAATCATTCATACATTTTTACACCCTTACATATAAATGGAGAAAACATAGAAAGAAAAAGAAGTTAAAGCCTAGATGGAGATAGATGTGCCTCCAAAAGTAGCAGGATTAGCATCAACAAGGTTTGGAGACTTCTTACTTAGAGGGTTAGTGATATTAACATCACCATTACTTTCATAGAACTTATCAAGATTCGCAGTCTAAATTTGTTTAGGTTCAACAAAATCATCAACAATGTCTAAATCTACAAATAATATTTTTAGATACTACTTATGAGCAATGTTACTACTAGCCTCAAAACATTCAATTGTTGTACTAATAATGTTATCATAGTTCCACTTCTTGAAAGATTTAGGCATAAAGTAATGGGTAGTTTATATAAAATTTGAAATTATTATCCTCAAACTTCTACTTCAAGCTTACCACCTCGTCCTTTATGAATGCGTTCTCCCTTTCAACTCATTAAGGCACTTGAACAACTATTCCTTAATGGCCTTCTTCTCCTTCTTGAACTTAAGGTTATTGCAAGCTTTCCTCCTTCTTCTTAGCAACCTTACCAAGTTCTCTTTATACATTCTCATAGCTTATGACTATGGAAGAAGCAACTTGAAAAGATAAAACATAAATGCAAAGAACTTATAAAATCTTAATAATCTCATTAAAGTTATCTATAAGATGTCTATTAAAGAATGTATCTATAAATTTGACGTTAATGTCCTCAAATATCTACTTATCCTTAAGAGATACCATTATATGGACTATTTTATACCCACTCTTAATCTTGCTTAAAATAATGTCAGCCTTCTTCAGGTTTAATTTGAGGAAAAAGCATTCACTTTTTCTAGTAAACTTAGTTGGGATGAGTGAATTGGAGAAGGCTAAGGAGAAGGGGCTAAAGAAACACTCAATCTTATAAATTAATTGCTATGAGTCACATTATCCTTCATTTTATCCCTAGAGGATGAAGCAAGCTGACCTTTCTCCTTAGCTACATTGATCCTTATCAACATTTTATCTATATGAATGGATGTTATAAAAATAACAGGGATGTTAATATGATATTTAAAACCACAAGTGTAACAAAAAAATAAAGAAATGATCCTATATGGATGCTTTTATCTATAAGAAACTCTTAAATAGATCAAGTTGGGCTTGCAAAGGATAGTCTTTTAGGATATAAGAGGATATGTTATATTCATTAATTTTTTATATAAGAATATTAGGGTTATATTGCTCGTATCCCATTAAAAAACCTCTCATCTAATCCCCTCCAAACAACCCTAAAAGCCCATAGTCTCACTTAACAAGAATATAAAATTATCCTTCTAATCATGCAACCATTTATGAATTATTACCAAATCAACACCCACTCATCGCACTTAGGTTTTACCCTATATATGCTCTAGGTCCCTATAGGTTTATATTGGTGTATGAACTTGAATAGCTTGGTTTTGCAAGTAACTCTCAAATATGGTAGACAATAATGAATCTATCTAGCAAGCTTGAGAGATGTAGATGTAGTTGGCTGAGAATCAGGCATGTTACATTAAGGATTTGAAGAATGGTCATATGTAAGGGAATTGCATCCCATACTTGAATGAATCATAATAGAACCCCTATCTTTCTAAGAATAAGGAAAAATTGCTTATTATTTTCAAGATCTCATTAGCTTGTTTAGCCTCTTTAACTTATTGGCTTTACTACATGTCAAAGTTGTTACCAAAGTCACCAGGAAGGGAATCTAAGGAAGAATTATATAAATGAAGTCTATTTTTGGATCTAACCGATCTAAAGTCATGTGATACCCAAAAGGGCCTTAATTGTAATGAGTGAGAGTGAGTGAGAGTGACAGGGTTTTAATAAATATGAGGCATATAGCGCTATTATTCTTAAGATTGTAGGCTACTAATCTTACATCTCTATATCCACTAAAGCAAGCCTCTCTCTCCATGGACTAGTCCTAATATCTCTACTACTTGCCATATTGAAAAGACAAAAAGAGGAAGGGATATGCTCTTAACTTTAGAGAATATGCCAAGAATATTGAAGGTCTTTAATGTTGAACCTTCTTATGAAAGTAAACATAAAAACAAAGGCATATGTGATTTCTCTCTTAAGAAAATATGCTCAACTTTAAAAAAAATGATGAAATTGAGATAACTATGCCTTATATAGAGGGATGAATAGTCATGATTGACCTAGATCAACGATTAAGATGGAGTGACAATTCACCTCTCTATAAGTAGTAAAAACATTTTTGCATAATAAGGGATAGTTATATCCCCCTTAGAATATTTATAGGAAATCTTTCAATGGATGATCCTTGTCCAATTTCCAACATGTTGGATATAGGCCTATTAGGATTTTTATTTTGATCTTTTAAAATTATTCAAGGTTGATTATCAGTCTATATGTGGAAAACTTACATTATAATGATTTTTACTATTTAAAGGTACCTTTTTTTAGCCTATAAAAGTTACCTTATAAAGGATTATACTTCTACATGCCTACATACTAATAGTTTCATTTTTATCTAAGTCCCGAAAAAAGAACATCATCTTTCTTAAGGATTTTGTGCTTCAAGTCCACATAAAGATGTTTAATGATTCAAAGAAGATAAGATCAATTAAGATAAGATTCATCCACTTGTGGACTTAAAGTCCTAATCAAAGACCAATTAAACTTACTAGTTAAGATGGATCTAAATTATACAAAGATAGTTAGATTCTAACTTTATTTCTTAAAGTATCATCAATAAAAAGTAGATACCCTAAAGTAAGAACTCATAACCATTATCATTAAGCTCAACTAGATATTTTCTTGCTTATTTAGTACCCTCAACTCTCACTGACTTGAGTATTGGAACGTTTTTATGACAAACACTCCCAACACTGTGAGTAATTATTTTTATTGAAATACATACTTGATATCAGCTAGACATGTCTATCTTAAATTTAGTATACATCAAGTAGGCCTATTATTAATTTTCAGTTCATTTCAAGTCCTCTTTTTTGTAAGGCCCTTTAACTTTAGCCTGCTAAGATCTTATTTTCTCATAAATACCACCAATTACTTTCTATTTTGTCTTAATAAATTTTATTTTAGTCACTTTACCATCAAATTATTCAGATATTTTAATATTTAATTTTAGGAAATTATCAAAAATAGCCCAAACTCTAACTTTTAACACTCTAGTACATGAACTCTCACTTTATATCAGGATGTTAGGCCTTGTTAGTGATGTAACTTAACAACTAGACTATTTCATTAATTTTAGAGACATATAATTTAAAAAAAGAAAAAGTTCAACCCTAGAACTACCATCTTCTCCACCACATCCATTAGAAAAGAACTAGTTAGTTCTCAGTTTGAACATGAGCAATGTTCTATGTTCTCCTACAAAAAGCTTGTCTTATGTTATCTTTATGCACCTTTGTTCCTTTTGCTTCACTGATGAACTTATTGTAACCATCTAATGTAATTACACTTCTCGTCTAAGTCATTCTTCCCTACTTTTACAGCACAACCTTCTACTTTTGTCATTGACAAGGAGAGGAATGTGGTGCAACTCTTTGTCCGAAGACTAGATATTGGTGGTGTCTTTTCTTTTGACACTTTGTCTCATGTTAATTAGCTTCAAGTATTAGTCTTAAAAGCAACTTAATCGTTAGGCTAATTCCTAATTTGTCCAAACTCATTAAACTCAAATATCTATTTTATATTGCAATTCACGTATTGTTTCCTATCTTCAATTTTTTCACTTCACAAGCTTCGTACTTTAGACTTATCATAAAACTTGCTCTCTGGGCTATTTCTTGAATTTTTATAAACTTATCTACCTATGTTCCCTTCTTGGATTTACAAATGAGGAGGGAGTTGGTATGTGGTGGTAATGATGATAGCATAAAAAGGTTAGGAGTTGGTTAGTTAGTTGATGGATTCTTTTTTGGTGGATATAACGGAGAAGATGGTAGTTTGGGGGTTTTTTTTTTGGTTAAAGTCACATTTATTATAATTTAAATAAATAATACACCTACCAAGCCATATAACCATGTCACTAATGGGATAACATGCTTTACATGTTACAACAACAACAATTAAGTCTCAAGCTTGTCCCCGAGCCTATTCCTCTACCCCAAGCTTGAGAATTCATTCGAGAGTTCCTATAGTTAAATGATAAAGATGAAGTTAGAGCTAATTTTGATAATTTTCTTAAAGTTATGGATTAAATATCAATTCTCCCTTGATCATTTACACTTCAAATATCTGTTTTTTAAATATTAAAACCAATATTCATCGATCACATTTTATCATACAGATTATTTCATTTTATTTTAATTTTTTATATCCTAAATAGGAAATTTAGATCTTTTTTTCTAAATCTATTCCATCATATTAAATGTTAAATCATTTAGGATTTTTTTTGAAATTCATGGTCTTTTCTTCCTCAACCAAAATTTAGGCAAAATTATGAATTTTCAATTTTCATAGATAAATAGGTCTATTTTTATCCTCGTTCGTAATTCACACCCAACGTTCTTTTAATTTTTTGATTAAAATGTGAAACAAATCATAGGCTTAGGTAACCATTTAGACAAGCAAGGTGGGGTGTGTAACATCTTTCTGTTAAGATATATGTTATATATCTTATTATTAAATTTGACATTATTTGATAATTGGACTTTTAAGATAATAATGTTGATTTGGTTCAAACTCTAATCTAGATGGGATAGAATATTCCTTGGATAAGATTGGTAGCTGATTGGATATAGGAAGAACTCTATCTAATCAAGATTCCTCAGTGAATCATGTCATATTTTTTAATGGGTGAAGAACTTCATCTTATGAAGACTTCTTAGAATATGACGTGACCATCTGGCTGAAAAATATTCTGCAGTAATTCCTTTTAGGTGTGAGTGTCGTTGAGGTACTTCAGAGTTGTGCGTTATTCATGTGTCTTTAGTCGTGACTCTTCTTTTGGGCTGTGTGATCGATGATTTTTTTTTGTAGCTATGATTTTGTCTTTTGTCAATTGCGTGAATTAGTTGTGTATTTTATTATACTCTTCAGCGTCATTTGAGGGTGGATCTTTGGAGTTGTATTTTTGGTAATCCAAGCTATCTTTGGTTGCTGCAGTTTTGGTGATTTTGAGCAATCTTTGTTGCTGTGTTTCATATGCGTAACGTGGATTTTTGGATAGCTATATAATCCTTTTTTAGAGGAAAAACGTGTTGAAGTTTTAATGTGTGTACAGCTGGGTTTTTGGGGATTTTGAGTGATCTTTGGTAGCTAATTTTTTGGTGATTCTGTCCAGATTTGCAACTGTGTTTCTGCTAGGTTTAATGTGATTTTATCTACTGAATGTGTGTTATTTTTTTAAGGGAAAACATACAGAAAAATTGTTCCATTGTGTAGTTGCGTTTCTTTGTATTTTCAGTGAGCAATTGGGTGCTGTATTGATCTATAGTTGCAACTGCGTTTTTCTTGACTGGGGTGAATTTTCTGGGTTGTTGAGTTATTGTTTTGATGTGTTGATTTCATGGGGATATCATCCAATCTGGCAACTGCAATTTCTAGGGTTCGGTGTGACCATTAAGGGCAATCTTTGTTACTGGAATTTTGTGTGAAAACTTCAGAAGTTTTTATGTGGTTATAGCTCCATTGTGTGCAACGTTTTGGTGAAGAAATGTTTGTTTATTGTTGGTGATTTTTCTGTTGTTGTGCGTGGGATGCTCCAGTGACAATATTGAAGGTTTACAGTAGATTTCTTGGTAGACAACTTCCTAATCTTTCGTTGATGAAGCTACATTGTTAGGGGAGTTGTTTTCTTTCTCAAGTGTATTCGTTTATGTTGAATTTTGTTTAATCACTTAAGTTATTTATTTTATTTTGTTATCATTAAACATTGTTTGAAAAATCCTCTGTTGAGGTTAGTATGAGGCGGTCATACTATTGGATGTGAAATTCTTTCACGGGTTATGAGGACGAGGGATAATATCAAGGGTTGAGTGGTGTCAACTCAGTAAAGCCTTGTATAAAACTATTGTCGTTAGTGAAAGAATTAAGATGGGTGAAGGCCTCGCAAACGTAAGCAATGTGTGTCGAACTGTATTAACAAATATCGGTGTTGATCTGTTTAATTTCGTATTTATTTTTCTATTTTTGTGTTGAAAAAATAACAGTTATTGATATAATTGCTTTTTTTTTAAGGATTAGTCCGGAGACTAATCCCTCCGCGGCGGGAACATGTCAAATTAAGGAGGGCTACCGCTGGTCCAGGAGTTTGCTGCATTCCCAAGAGTCGAACCCTCGACCTCTTGGTTAAGCGACGAAGGTATGTGCCACCTATGCCAACCCACTAGGTTGTTGCTTTATATCAAGTAACCGACAAATACTGTTACAAGCAACTGCAATCAAATTGGAGATTTTTGCGAAACTATTACAAGCTATGGTTTTTCAATTGGTATCAGAGTTAGTCACCGAATTAGAACTTGGTACATTAAGTCGGTGCAGATCTTTGTTTCACAATTATGGCTATAAGAAAAGGGGCATCAATAATCAGGCCACCATTGTTAGATGGTTCAAATTATCTTACGTGAAAATTACGAATGAGAGTATTCATTCAAACACAAATAACAAAAGCATGGGGTTCAATTTTAAATGGTTGGACTTGGACACATCCAGTGACGACTGATGAAAAGGGAGAAGTATTGCTTAAAGATGCATATGAATGGACAAGGCTGAAGAAGAGAGAGTAGAGATGTCAAAAAGGGCTCAACCCTGCCCGATTTTGTCCTGGGTTGATCGGGCCAGGTCGACCACTGACCGTTACTTCCAAAATGACATCATTTTGTTAGAAACAGCGTCGTTTTGGAAGTTTTTGTTTAAAAAAATAGCAGGTCGAGCCCATCAGGCCATAGGCCGCGCCACGGGCCGACCCATCCTAGTCTGTCGGGCCACAGGCCACCATAGTCCGGGGTCAGGCCGACCTATTAACATCTTTAAGAGAGAGCATTTTGAAATTCTCAAGCCCTGCACGCCATCTTCAGTGCGGTTGATGAAGATCACTTTGTTATGATATTAGCTTGTGAATTGGTGCATGGGATATTTTGCGGACTATATATGAAGGATCAAAATTTGTGATAGCTTCAAAACTTCAGATGTTAGTTTTGAGATTTGAACAACTGAAGATGGATGAGAGTGAAACCATTGGAGACTTCCATGAGAGACTGTGTGACATAACAAACCAAGCACATCAACTTAGGAAGAAGTACTCTAACCTGAAACTGGTTAAGAAGACATTGAGATCGTTGTCTCGGAGGTTCATACCAAAAATTGCAGCCATTAAAGAAGCCCATAATATCACTGAATTATCTTTGGATAAGGTAATTGAGATTCTTACCAACTTTGAGAAGAATTTGTTGAGGAATAAATGAGAGAAAAACAAAGGTTTGGCATTACAAGCCAAAATTGGTAAAGCCATGAATGATTTAGAAGATGAATCCGATGAGAATAAGGATATGGAGTCATTAACAAGAAATTTCAGCAAGTGGTTAAAGAAAGTGAAGAAGGATAGATCTGAGTTTACACAAAACGGTGGGAGTTCATCGAACAATAACTTTAAACAAGTTAAAAGTGTGAAAGAAAAGTGAAGAGAATTCAATGTCATGAATGTCAAGGCTTCAGACATGTGCAAGCGGAATGTGTTAACACCTTGAAGAAGAGAAAATGGAAGTCCTATACAAGAACTTGGAGTGAGAATGAATCCAAAAGTGAGTATGGTAGTGAAGAAGAAGTTGTGAATAGTACTTTGTTAGTTACTTTATAAAGCAAAAGTCCAGTTGTTTGCTTAACAACAACCAAGACAGAAGTAACCGATGACGAAAATGTGAGTAAATCAGAAAATTCCAGGAAAAACACAGACGAATCAGCTCAAAGCTCAATCTCCGATTATGATAGTGATGACAATGCTTCAGATGATAAAAAAGAAGATATTTATGAAGCCCATGAGTTAATGTATGCTAAATGGGTTAATGTATGCTAAATGGGTCCAAACATGTAAGAAAGATGAGAAGTTGAAGGAGGAAAACTTTACCATGAAGAACACCATTCAAGACCTTGAGAAGAAGTTGTTATCTAAAATAGATGAGCTTAATGAAACAAAGTTGAAGATGGTCAGTATGAAAAAGTGAATAAGAAAGTTAAATGGAGGTACTGAAAAGCTACAAAAGTTGTTGGAAATTGGTAAGACTAAAGGAGATCTTAAAGGCATTGGCTATAAAGGTGAATGTTCTGAGTCTAAAGACAAGAAAAGTGGTGCAACCAAATCTATCAAAGAAGAAATCTCAAATAAAATTTAGAGGTTTCGTACCTACATGTCACTTTTGTGGGGTAATCGGGCACATAAAGTTGAATTATTACAAGTTGTTACAGATGATGCTTCAGAGACTCAAAACTGGAAGTCTAGGCATTTTACGATGAATTTCCAACAACAAACTATGTTACCAAAATATACTTAGGTTAGAAAAGGTCAATTACATGCACAAGACATAGTTAAAAAAACACGAAATTGTCCAGATTCACAGTTAGTTACTACTTTTGAAGAAACTGTTCAGATTGAGGATAAGTCAGTTGCTTCAGATGAAGAAATCAACCAGACGGTTGATGATCAAGATAATGTGACGAGAAATAAATCCAGGTTTGAATTTTTTCAAAGGCACATGGACTGTGTGCTTTACATTTTTAAGTATAGTTTGATGTTGTTTATTAAAAAAAGAGGGCTCGAAGGAGTTTTTGAGTTTTTTATTTATGGGTTTTCTAAGGTTTAGTTGATTGGTATGTGTTTGAATTTTTCCTTAATTGTTAAATAGCATATTTGACGTGAGAATGAGGTTCTGCTTGATGATTTGAGAATTCTGCTTTTGAATTTTGATTTATGGAGTTATGTCGAGAAAAAGTTGATACTTGGTTGGAGAACTGTAGGAAGGTTCGAGCTTTCTATGATTCGAGTTTTTCAATTTTTATCTTGATTTCTCTATATCATAGACTGTATGAATTTGGGCAATATGCATTCATATGGTTTATGTGAGAAAAAGATTGATTAGGTTTGATTATAATTCGTTGAATGCATTTTTTAGATTTATGAATTTAATCAGTCGTATGAGGATGACTTTGATGTGAGTATTGATATGTTGGCTAGTATTTTGACTGGTAGTAAATTGTCATTTTGGCAAGTTTATGATTCTTCTGCTACACCTATTGCTGATTTTTATGCTTCTTTATTCTTTGAGTTTGATCACATTAAATGCATTCTTCATTTTGACATTGTTTTGGCCCAAGGGGAGATATCATATTGTTTTTGGTGACTGTTCCATTCAAGAGGATATTTTAAGGTATATGCATGACTACTAGTCTTGCTTTTGGGCATCTTTTTTGTCCCAAGGGGGAGAATGAATCTTAATAACTGATTAAGGGGGAGTTCTTTTGTGAGTTCTCTTATAGATTGTGAATTTAATGTTATATGTCTAATTATCTCCTTTAGGGGGAGTTTCAATATGTGACAAATAATATCAAAAAGGGGGAGATTGTTAAGATATATGTTATATATATCTTATTATTAATTTTGACATTATTTGATAATTGAACTTTCAAGATAATGTTGATTTGGTTCAAAATCTAATTCAAAATCTAATCTAGATGGGATAGAATATTCCTTGGATAAGATTGGTAGCTGATTGGATGTAGAAAGAACTCTATCTAGTGACGACTCCTTGGTGAATCATGTCGTATTTGTTTAATGGGTGAAGAACTTCATCTTATGAAGACTTCTTAGAGTACGACGTGACCATACAGTTGAAAAATATTTGTAGTAATTTCCTTCAGGTGTGAGTGTCATTGAGGTACTTTAGAGTTGTGTGTTGTTTATGTGTCTTCAGCCGTGACTCTTCTTTTGGGCTGCGTGATCGATGATTTTATTTGTGTAGCTATGATTTGGTCTTTTGGCAATTATGTGAATCAACTATGTATTTTAGTCTACTCTTCAACGTCATTTGAGGGTGGATCTTTGGAGCTGTATTTTTAGTAATCCAAGCTATCTTTGACATCTGCAGTTTTGGTAAATTTGAGCAATCTTTATTGCTATGTTTCATAAGCATAACCTAGATTTTTCGATAGCTATATAATCTTTCTTTTAAAGGAAAAACTTGCTGAAGTTTTATTGTGTATGCAGCTGGTTTTTGGGGATTTTGAGTGATCTTTGGTAGCTGATTTTTTGGTGATTCTATCCAAATTTGTAGCTGTGTTTCTGCTAGGTTTAATGTGATTTTATGGACTGAATGTGTGCTATTTTTTTGAGGAAAATGTGTAGAAAATTTGTTCCATTGTGTAGCTGCATTTCTTTGTATTTTCGGTAAACAATTGGGTGCTCTATTGATCTATAATTATAGCTACATTTTTCTTAACTGGGCGTGAATTTTCTGGATTGTTGAGTTATTGTTTTGATGTGCTGATTTTACGGGGATATCATCCAATCTGGCAGCTGCATTTTTTGGGGTTCCGTCTGACCATTAAAGGCAATCGTTGTTGCTAGATTTTTGTGTGAAAACTCCAAAGGTTTTCGTGTGGTTGTAGCTCCATTGTGTGCAACGTTTCAGTGAAGAAACGTTTGTTTTTTGTTGGTGATTTTTCTGCTGCTGTGCGTTGGATGCTCCAATGACAATATTGGAGGTTTACAACATATTTCTTGGTGGACAACTTCCTAATCTTTCGTTGACGAAGCAACATTGTTAGGGAAGTTGTTTTCTTTTTCAACTGTTTTCGTTTATGTTGAATTTTATTTAATTACTTGAGTTGTATATTTTGTTTCTTTATCATTAAACATTATTTGAGAAAATCCTTTGTTGAGGTTAGTATGAGGCGGTCGTACTATTGGATGTAAAAAAAATTCACAGGTTGTGAGGACGAGGGATAGTGTCAACGGTTGAGTGGTTTCCGCTCAATAAAGCCTTGTATAAAACTATTGTCATTAGTGAAAGAATTAAACTAGGTGAGGGTCCCGTAAACGTAAGCAAGCTGTGCCGAACTGCGTTAACAAATATCGGTGTTGATCTGTTTAATTTCATATTTATTTTTCTGCTTTCATTTGTGTTAAAAAATAACAGTTACAGATACAGTTGATTTATATCAAGTAACCGACAGATACAGTTACAAGCAACTGAAATCAAATCAGAGATTTTTGTGAAACTATTACAACCTACGATTTTTCACTTTCTAATTTTGTAATCATCCCATCTTGTAGTCTTTGTTTAGGACTTTATAGTTTCTTTTTCTTTAGGTTTTTCTTAATAAGATATGGTCAGTTAATCTTTTTATTTAGGTTGTGCTCTACTCAATAATGCTAAATCTATAAAATAATAAGAATTTATAATTTTATTTATTAGTAATAAAAGTCAATTGATTTAGTTATTAATTATTTATAAATTATGAGTTATAAATATAATATGAATAATTGATCTTGTTATTTATTTTTATCAATATATAATAAATAAAATTTTGATGAAATCTCGATTTGTTATCATACTAATTTAAGAAATATAAATTAATGTATTATTAGTAATTAATAAGATAAATTATCATTACATCTTAAAAGTTAAACATAATATGAATGTAAATATATTAAATTCATCTATTTGACATATACTAACCATATAGTTTGTTAAATTTTCAATCACCCCTTGTTTGATTGTTCCAATGGATAAAAATCCTCACATAAGCATTTTAAATGGGGAAAGTTATTTAAGTGAGGTCTAAGAGAATTTTAGGTGAACATTGTGAGTTTTTGAAGCATTTTAAATAATAAGGACCTACTTCAACCAGTATGCTTTCCTACTTTCTCCCCTTGGGTTGAAGTTCCTACGCATGTAAAAAGAAGAGACCATGTTTGAGTAGATTGTAAAAATGTTCAAACCTCTTAAGTCTCGTATATTGCAGTAAACAACCAGGAAATTTATTTCTGGGACAGCATTGCTAGAATAGAAACACAAAATATATGCAAGTGAAATCAGTAAATGCATAACAAGAATGCATCTTACTCAGAGAAAGGGATACTAAGAACCTAAGAAAGCATCCACTCTTGCATTTGTTTTCCTGGACAGAAATTTCATGCAGATTGGTGGCTTCACTCCAGCTAAGGCAAGAATCGAACTTGGCAAAGTCCAAATCCCATCCCCACAAATCAAACCAGAAGCTACTGCAGGTCCAAATGCATCAGCTTTTGCCTTGTCTACCTTACCCCATACAAAAAGTATCAAGCTTCCAATGCACATATCAATGGCAAAATATGCTCCAAGATAGAAAGGTATTGCCATAGCCATAGGAACTGGGATGAACCTAGCCCATTTCTCTCCCACTGCATCCCTGATTCCATTGATAACTATGGATGCAATGAAGAATGCATAGCAGAGCGTGAGACAATGCTTCGGTAAGGATGAAAACCCATCAACCCCCAAAATTGCCATGTTTCGATATACAAGAGCATAAGGGGCTGGATACTGCGAACTAGGAAGACCAAGATCTGGGAAAGCTTTGACAAAGAGCCAGAATACACATGGGGAGATAATACAACCCATTGCAGTTCCGATGACTTGGCTCACGAACATGGACCTTGGCGATGCCAATGTCATGTAACCAGTTTTAAAGTCTTGCATAAGGTCAGAGGCCGTCGACACTATGTTCATCATGACCCCACATGCTGCTAAACCTGCAAGAACCCCTCCATGAGCAGCTCCTGCCCAAGCTCCAATTGTGAATATTGCAAGCTTTCCGTATGTTGATGCCAAGGACCAGTCTGTTAGTCCACAACCATAAGCATTACAGAAGGCTAACACTGGTGCAATGATGTAAATGACTATGATATAGTACCACTTAAGGGGATGGAAGATGTGAGGAACTGTAATTATGGAGATAATTGCTACGATAACATAGCCAGCAATAGCCAACCATGATGGAATCTGGTCCTTCAGAAACAATTCTGTGCGCCTTTGATCATCATAAGATAAAGGGGGAGGGTTGCCAGGAGAATTTTTAGCAACTGGGAGAACCGCCCCTGATTCTTTACTACAAAATTGGTTGTACAAACCAATTAGAGTGTGACCGAGGACTTTGATGAAGTTATAGAGCCCATCACCAAGTATCATAGCTATGGCAATGAAGACCTGTCAGATGATTACTGTTAAGTTATTGAACCATATTTTATAACAGTTCTTCAGTTTTTGAGGTAGAAAAAACTACCTTGTAACCTTGCAGACCATGAAGACTTGTAGACTTAAGACCTGCATCATACCAATGACCTTTCTGGTTGTCTATAAGGGGCCACATGATACCCCATGATAGAATAGCTCCAACTAGCAAAGATATGTTGATAATATATGGGCAGATCATCCCCACACCAACGTAGGTGGCAGAGAAATCAAAATAAAACCTGTCAGGAAAAGTTTTCAACACACAAAGAAAAGTGAACAGAAAGAATAAGAAAGAGAGAAATCAATGTTTCTACAAGCAGTCAAGCTGTGGATATGTACTCAAGACTTTATAATGATGCAGCAGTCTCCTTTTTTACCAATCCTAAAACCATCATTATCTATGTTTTTGGAATCACGGTTAATTATCTTCTGTTCCCCATACCATACAAGAGTTCATAACAACAAATTAGAGCCAAAAATGATACGTACTTCTGTTCATAAGCCTGGAGGCCGAAGCTAGGAAAGTTCACAAATCCACAGTCATCTCCTGCAGTAAAAAACCATTGGAAGAAGCCCCACAAGAAACTGAAGGAGAAAAATTTGCCCAATGTCTCCACTTGTTTCCTACAGCAGATTTTGCAGAATGAACTAGTTATGCTTGAATTGATGAAATGGAAAATTTTATCAAGAAAATGAGTCAAGACCTCACTTGGCTAGCTTAGCACCTTGAGGAGTGTGGAAACTGTTGATAAGGTGGGCAGTTGCAGAGCCGCTTGGGTAGGTCAGTTTGAAATCTATTACCATAATCTGGATAATTTATCATTTTGACAACTCAAATGTTAGTGACACAAAGTCTTATCATGTAAAAGAACACACTTGTTTATATATCGACAAAAACTAAGACATAACAAAGCACTTCTTAATAGTACAATCTAAATCTAGTGATGCATTATACATTTATAACACATGCACTTCCTGCGAGTCTTTCAAATTTTCTCTACTAGTCAGTCTTTAAAACTCTATTAGTGTCATGTTCTATATATTAATCCAGAAAATGAAATGAAAAGTACTACAAGACATACTTCCATACTCAGCTTGAGCAGTTCGTACGAAAGGTCTATGCGCACTTTTTTGAGATTTTATACATAAGCATGGCAATGTCTTTAAGAGTAGTAGCAGCAGCAATACTGTATGTATATTTATGATATCAACTAATATTCTGCATATGTATGTGAACATACAGTAATAAGAAAACAAACCTTCCGAAGTGGCAGCACAGAGAACAGGCCGAGAAAGCTAACAACAAAAAGAAAGCCAATCATCCAATGCAATGATGGGTCCTTTATGTTCTGTGCTGGGTTGCCCTCTGTTGACTGTTTTGCAATAGTGGTGCTCATTCCAAAGAGGTAACTTCCAAAACCACCTGAACATTTTCATCAAACAAAAATGAGGATTTACGTAGCAACATCAATCTCAAATGTAATTTCAATTTTTACTTGGCATTTAATTTTCATTGTATTTTACTTTTACCCAACAATATAAATATGTCATAATCACTAAAAGAAGATCAACATGCATGCCAGTCACAACAAGAAAAAAAGAAAACAATCATTTTCTATGTTCAGGAATACCCAATTTCGTCGAGCTCTCATTTATAGTTAATAGATATCTAAGCGTTAAAAGTAAAACCATGATTTGTCAAAACATAACACGACTTGGTAGCAGAAAAGAATGTAAATATATGAGTATATACCGCTGAAGGCAATGCCTGAGGTGGCAACAACACAGGTCTGAATAACGGTGTTCTCTTGGCGGGTAAAGGGTTGCTTCAAGAAGCGAGCTTTTTGGAGCAACTTGGTCCAAGTCTTGACAAAGAAGAAGCCTAAGAGGCCCGCAGAGACATTGAGAGATGGGATGATACCAGTTGTTAGATTGAGTTTCATCACTATAAAGCTGAACAGAATACCCAATACAAAGCTCACTGACAATGCCCTTACGGTCAACTGATTTTGCCATGCCGGTACTACCTTCTCCTCAAACAATTTCTCTATTGATTCTATCTTCGCTTCTTTTCCTCCTGCTGCTGCCGTTGCTGCTATATTATTATCATTGTTGTTACGGCCATGATCTTCATCAACTACGAGTTGATCATCACCTTGATGATGCCCATTATTACGACGACGACCATTATCTTCTCCTTCATCTGTGTAAGTATTCATGTTGTCCCTGTAACCGATGTCGTCTCTGCCACGAGCAGCTAAGCCAAACCCAACACTGTTTCTTTACGTGCTTTCTTTAAACACTGTCTTTTATATAAGCACTACATTAACTTATTTGTTGTTCTCCTAATCTTGGGTGGGTTTCATGAAAGGGTTGCTCTGAATCTGATAAGGACGAGGATTGAATGAGAATTAGTAGTATATTGGGAAATGTGGATTGTGATAAGAGTTGCAGTGAGTGATAGCGATGTACAGTCATGGAGAAAACTGTGGTAATGTTGTCTAAAAATATAAAGCTGTGTCTACATACATGCCGTACCAGGCGGCTTAGATTGTGTCTGTATTTAGTTTTTGATTTGACCCCAATCCTTAGATCTCTTTGATCAGGTTGATGATCTATCGACGACAATATTTATTTAAGGGAAAAACTTTGTCTGATTAAGTACGAGTTTTAACACCGAAATTAGTATTATTTGCCCGTGGAACACTTCCAAATGTTGGAAGCTCACCGGGGACAACTGATTTGAAACAAAATTTATTAATATTCTACAATTCATTTAAAAAATTTATTAATGTGATTGATTGTGAGTAGAAATAATTTTTATTTACGGGGGAAAAGTCATTTGAAACAAAATTTGTCAACATTCTACAATTAATTTAATTTTTTTTAATGTGATAGATTGTTAATAGAGATACTTTTTATTCACGGCTAAAAGCCCAAATTAGAACAAGGAGATAAAGGTAATGGTCCTGATGAAGATGTTGAAAAGGATTTTGCGAAAGGAGATGAAGGTAATGGTATGGATGAAGATGTTCAAGAGGATTTGGAGCAAGGAGATGAAGGTAATGGTCTGGACGAAGATGTTGAAGAGGATTTAGAGCAACGAGATGAAGGTAATGGTCTGGATGAAGCTAATGCAGGTGATACAGATGATGAAGATGAGGTAGTTTTGTCTGAATATTATGACAGTAATGAATATGGAGAACTTGGTAGTGATGTAAATGATATGGTAGATGATGCTACTAGGAGGAAAAGGAAATACCCTGTTTATGATGAAAATACAGCTGAGCCTTACATTGAATTATGGATTATTTTTCTTAATCATTTGCAATTTAAGTGTGCAGTGAGTTTGTTGTCCATCAAAACAAAGAGAGTTGTCATGTTTACCAAAAATAAGCTCAACTTTGTCCAAGATAAACGTAGGACAGAGAGTTGCCTTTGGTATATATATGCAGCATTTAATAGGAAGCTATAGTCATTTCAAGTTAGGAAATTCAGGAATAATCATGACTATAATAGGGTATATACAAATCCTAGGATAAACATCAGCATCTTATCTGACTTGTTAAAGGATAAGCTTAAAAGGGAGTCATTTTTTAAGAATGATGATATCAAATTTTATGTTAAGGATTGTTTAGGACATACACGAATAAACCTACTTTCTCCAAAATTGACATCCTATCCGAAGGTCTCAAAGCATAAGTGTTTTCCAAAACCATGCATAATTGACAAAATGTATTTTGATTCATCCTAAATGTATTAAAACACCATTTTTCATGACCATTCAATAACTCATTCATCCATAGTTCTCTTGTTTGATAGGAAATCATGCATGGTTCTTTGTATATATGGTTCAAAAAATACATATCTATATAACCCACTACACAAGCTACCGAATCCCAAAACTCATTCTTATTGTCCAAAAATTGCTTAATTTGCATAAGTTGCATAATTTGCATAATATTATCATCTATACCTACAAATCAATAAGTAAAATTATACTCTAAATTATAAGTCTAAATATAAAGAAATAAATAATATAACACGTAACAAAATTATAGATTACCAAAATAGCATAATATAATAAAATAAGCTAACCAAGTTTATAATGTCTCAAAACACACCATATCAAAATAAGTGCACAAATCATAAGAACAATAAACTAAACATAGTAATGCATAGAAACTATGTTTAATGTTTTTTATGCTTCTTATGCTCATACATAAAATTTATGTATTCAACCTCTTTATATCATCTGGTAAGTAGAAAAATGGACCTTATTTGTGGATCTTCAATCAACATACAAGCAAAGTAAAATTCAGGAGTACCAGCAAAGTACATAGTTTTTCCAAAGCATTTGTAACATCATGATGTGATGCACCAGCACCAGCACTAGTACTCTGTGATGCACCAATATTCATCGTGTTCAATATTTTCATAATGGAAGTGTTCATCTCCATTGTTGCACTCTATCTCTCTTGAATGAATTGCATCATATTGTCAAACTTCTCACATATTGCTGCAAATATTGTTACCCTTTTAGTGGAATTAGCTATTGCATTTTTGTTACTTTGTGAACTATCACTCTCCAAAACCATTTTGCTTCTTCTTCTGTCACTCCCTTGATTATGTGTAGCTTGAGGGGTGGCAACAGGAGTAGATGTAGGGATCGGGGTAGGTTCTCTCCACCTCTTCCCAATCACTAGTCTTATGGTAATTGTTTAGACCGCTAGTCTCATCCATATTCTCATGATTATAAGGTGAAGAAGGAACATACACTTCCTCAACTTCTTGCTGTCCTTGTAGAAGGTTAGCCATAGCACAAAAATGTACTCTCCTCTCAGGCCAAACATCTAAAAGTTTATTAAACTTACACTCAAACTTAGGTTTAATCCCTTGTTAAGTCATTTAATTTACATATATTTTGGACTTAATTTTGATTACGGTGTTGAAATTATTATCCGAATTTAATA
>JAOQMQ010000007.1:613621-628340 GCA_027563845.1 Erythroxylum subrotundum | reverse complement strand
GGACTCAGAAGACTAGTGATCGGGATCAGTTCGCGTCTGCATGTGAAGAAGTGTCTGTCTGGTTAACACGCCGCTTTTGCGGGCACGGACTCGGATATCACCCACGATATCGGGTTCGGGTCTCGCGGGAGTGGGGTGTTACATTAAATCTATCAATTTTTTTGATTTTATTTTTAATTTTTCAGTTTTATTTATTTTAATAACTCTTGTTGTTAAAAAATAGATCAATTTATTAATTAATTGATCAATCATTTGGTTTTATGATAATCTAATACCGATTGAATTTTTAAACTTTAAACATCTTATCTTACCGTTCTAACTTTCAACTCAATTTTTAATATATTTATTTTTAAGCAATTTTTATGACTCTTAAAGGCAGAATTTGAATTTGATGTCTTTATGAAAAATGTAGCCATATGTCTCTAATTTAATTCAAATTAAAAATCATCTCATTTGGATATCTACAGATCAATTCATGGCTAAAATACCGATGCATATTCAATAGAAATGTTACAGCTAACATATTTCAGTAGGATCAGCACACTTTAAACACCATTATCACTTTATCTCTAAACTTCCATCCTAGTTTTTCTCTTTTCAAGACACTACACTTGCCTTTTCTTTAACTTTAATACTCAATCCAATCCATTTCTAAAACAACCAATAATCTACGTTTTTATACATCAAAAACAGAACATGAAAATATCCATTCACAAATCAATTTTTTTGCACTTCTTTCTACATCATTTTTGGATTCATTCTAACTCTAAATCATCTCTACATCAATTTATGAATCATCAATCATCATGAACACCAAAAACAAGACATCAATGTGTGGAGTTTAATCAAGTAAGTAACATGTTAATTCTCATGGGTTGTATGAATATGAAACAAATATGGTGATTAATTGATATTAAATGATAATGAGATTAGTGGTCATTATACATGTGCATTGTGGATGAAGAATAAGAATACTGATGTCATGTTTCTTTAAGTGTATGATGAGTAATAATAAAGAGATCATGCATTTCGCCATAGTTTCTAGTTGTATGTTCTCAAATTATTGCTCCCACGCTTCTTCCCTTTGTCTAAGCCTAGTTCTAAGGTTTTGCAAAGCTGTTCAATTTTACGATCTCCTTTAACTAATTCTCATAGATTGCTTTGGGTCATATAAAGAATTCCAATTGCTAAAAAAGTAATAAGAAAAAGAAATATTAATGATCAAAACTAAGATATCAAAACAATAAAATAAATGCAAATGAAATAAATGATTAGATTAATATCAATCAAGCTTTCCTAATATCTTAGTCCCTGACAATAATGTTAAAAACTTAGTGGACTCTTATATACACCATGGAAGGGAATTATATGCTTCCAGAAGCGGGGAAAGTTAAACCCCCGTTATATTGGTATATTTAAGATTTTGGAAAGAATTGGACTGGTAGGGTATAGATTGGAATTGTCACAAAAACTTGAAAGAATTCATAATGTATTCGTGGGAGCTACACTAGCTCCTTCCTACAGTCTTGAGAAATGCTTTAAAATGAGAAAAGTGTGGTTTTGTGCAATTGTTGAACCACATAAGGTTAAGAGACTTTACAATGGTATATTTGAACTTGATTAAGGTTTAAAATAAACCTGGTTTGATGTTGGATTAATTGGTTAAAAGTTGAATAAGTTTTGGAATGTTAAGTGAGTAAAATTCCCTTTCTCTCAATTGGTAGTTCCTTAGGATGATTCTTGGGTATGTGTTGAAATTGCTGAATTTTGAAATTGCTGAATTATTAATATTTTTGTGACTAATTCTTCAGTCGATTTGATTGATTGAACAGAATTTTTGTTTTAGTTTCGTTACGTTTTGAATTTCTATGATTTATTCTTGCCACAGATTTTAGGATTAGATTATACCTCTTCGTGGGATCGACACCTTAGGTACTACGTGAACGAACCGTGCGTTTCCAACATTCATTTGTCATCATCTTAACTCATGTTTCAAGCCAATTCAATTATCATAAAACTTGTAATAATATAAGCTATCAATTTTAGTAATCCCTTACCTAATTACCTTCAAGTTCCTTCTTTAAAGAACTAATCAAACTAGCCTTTATGCAACCAAAGCACTTTCAAAATCTAGGTAAATGTAAGATGATCTTAACACTAAGATGATAACAACCTAGAAGGTAATATAAAGTAGCTTTCTTGATGCAGTAACTTACAAGAATTCCAAGAGAAAATGATCTTAAAAACTCCAGAAGTTGAGAGGAAATGAGAGAGTTCTATCATTATTTCGCTCACTCAATCACTATTGATTCAATTAGGTGTCAATCCTAGATTTTAGAAGGGTTTTGATTACTCTAATCATTTAATCATCTCTTGAAGGAACATATGAAGGATCACAAAGGTTTAAATGAGTATAGTCTAGGGTACTTTTAGACATATGAGTAGTTGTGATAAAATTGAATCGCTTTTGCTTCTTAAAGACATAATGCTTATAAAAACTATTGAATTTAAAAGGATACTTTTTTATATACCGTTTAGAACATATATGCAATCTTAATAAGCATATGATAGGAGAAGAAAGGCTCTATAAACCTTTCTTTGCTGTCAGGAAATTTGGTTAGCCATACAAGGTTGCATAGCTTTTACATTTTAAATGACCATATTTTAAGGTAAGTTAATTCTATTTAATTCATGCCATTGTCACATTCACGTAAAGCATACATCATACAACCAAATATTCATATAATGCCAACCTAATAAAAAAAACACAATGCAAATGTGAAATTTACACACAAAAAAGATATAAAAAATAAGAGTTTTACAAAGCTTTAATGGGCATTTGAAGCCACATTACATCATAATCGAAAAATACAAACTTTTACATGAACAAATAATGCTTGAAATCCGACTAAAGCCTTACGTTTACAAAAACTAACTTAAAAATACAAAATATGCAGATTTGGAGTGATGCCTTTATGCTCGATCACTCGATCTCTTGCTCATCACCTAGAGATGGGGACGGATGAAATCATTGGGAGGTGCCTTCTAGATGACGAGTAGGTAAGTGTCTTGACCTTTTATCACGAACTCCATTATGGAGGAGCAATCCTAAGGAGATAAATGAGCTTCAAAGGCAAGTAGAGTTGATGGCTAAGAGGTGTACGGGGGAAAATATGATTTCTTGTATAATTCCTATGCTTCTAGTGCCTTAGAAGGATGGTACTTGGTTGATCGGATGAGCTTAGCCTTAGCATCCTTCTTTGCAAAGAGATAACGCAATGTAGCATAATTTGTAAAAACAATAACTTGTGAGCCTAAAAGATAAGAACGAAATTTTTCACATGCAAATACTACTATAAGCAACTCCTTCTCAATAGTGGTGTAGTTCAATTATTCTCCTGCCAAAGTCTTGCTTTCTTTCGTGACCAAAAATTAGCATTGAGAGTGTCTCAATTTTTGACTTCTTTTAACTAAGGAAAACCTCTACAATATTTCTTCTCCTTTCCTACCAAAGGATCTTGTTACCCAAGTTGTCCAAGGAGAACAAGTGGTAGATTGGATTGGTTGAGGATACAATAGTAAGGAGAAGATACAATAACGTGGAGAGGATATAATAGTGAGGAGTCAAAGTTGTAGCTAATTTGCATGTCCCAACAGCTTCCACTTTTGAAGGCATTTTGTTGCTTGAATAGATGCATTGTTCACTGCCCACTGGCTTTTTGTGGTTTAGAAAACCCTGCAAGGTATTGGAAATATGTTCTTAAGACCAAAGAGTGGGGCGGAAAAAGGGGAAAACTCTCCGTTCTTGGTTTTCCTGTAGTTGGATCCTCCGGAACCACAGGAATCCTTAGTTGACTTACCTATATATTTACATCAACGTCCAATAGGCATCGTAACTTGTTACTAGCAGATTACAAGGAAAGAAATTAAAAGAGCTTTGAGGGAGATGAAGAGTCGAAGGGAAATAGGGCATTAGGAGATACCAATTGAAGTGTGGAAGTGTCTAGGTAAAGAGGGTCTTACTTGGCTAGCCAAGCTTTTTAATTTGATCTTTAAGTCCATCTACCAGTCATGTGATCGGTGGCTCCAGAGTCAACTATCCAAGAGTAGGAGGGCATAGAACAAACAAAGGCTTTTAGAAGGATTATACTTGATTGGACTACAGAAAAAGAGGGTTTTTTGGAATTCTCAGTTGGAAGGAATGTGTACAGATGATCAAGCTGTTCCTTTGTGAAAGGAAAGGTCCTGGTTGAGTTGGAGGTGTCTTGGTTATGACTGGGCTAGTTCCCAGCTTGCAAAGCTTTCCCATCTCCTGCTCCACTAGCCCATTTTTTCTTCCAGTTTGCTGGTTTACCATGTATCTTCCAGCCATAATACATTTTTTTGTTTAGTGAAAATAATTAATTAGATCAACAAGTTCTTTAGTGAACTTGATATTGTTTCTTTGTATTGTTCAAGACAGTAATGTACTGTAGAACATTAGAGCCATTTGCATGTATAAGGAGCTAATGTCTCATCAAAGATCCAAGAATGTGTTTAGGCAAATTTTCTTAATTATGATGATAATTAAGATGGGATTTGTAAGATTTAATCAAGTGCTCACTATAAAGAATCTTGTAGAATTCTCTCATTAAGCCACTGCCCCAATAGTAGAATAATCGTCATATGATGATATGGTATGAGATACTTAAACGGTTTGAGGACGGTTTGAAAATGGAGATCAGAACGAGACTAGCCATTTCTAATTTGGGTAGTTTCATTCCAAGCGATCTCAATCAGAATTGAACAGTTGTTGAAGGATGGTCAGGGAGAGTATAGACAGGAGGTTAGAGGAAAGAGGCAGGATGAATCTCAGGTTGATTCTGGCAGAAGCTTCGGAAAGCTTCAGAACAGATCATCTCGATTCCAGGCTAGATCGAGACAATCTGGATCATCTATCAATGCTTTTTTAGCGTTCATAAAGGGTCTTCTAAGAATTAATGGATAGTTCTTATTCTATTTGAAAGCTAATACGACAAAATCTAAAGGAATAATGAACGTGTCCGCCTTTACCATAACATCTTCCACCACATCAAACAGTTTCTTTATGGATTGATCCGCCAACTGCATAAGCATCAAAGTTGGCTTTACATCCCTAAGCTCCAATTTTCTAAAGGTCAACAAAGTCATAAGGTTTATACTTACGCCTAAGTTGCATAAGCATTTTGTGAATTCTAACTCACTAACCACACAGGGTTTTATGAAGCTTCTAAGATCCTTCAACTTAGAAGGCATATGAGTGGTGATAATAAAGCTACAACTTTTGGTTAGTGCTATCTTTTGATTATCTTCCCAAATCTGTTTCTTTGCTAACATGTCCAACTATGTTCTCCATGCCAGATAAGATTTTAAAATGTAGATGAAGGTAGTATCACTAAAGTTATTTTTAGAAAAAGGTGAAATTTTATAGACTACCCAAGTTAACACAAGTACTAGAGTCATCCGCTAATGCTTAATTCTTGGATGAGAACAATTATCCATTGCAAAATTGAAAGTGTAGGACACGATGGTGGCCTGACAAAAAGAAGTTTTTTTCACAATCGTTAGCCATACCTAGATTTTATTTGCTAACTAAAATTTACATTGCTCTCTTCCTTTAACTATGACATAAAATTCACCACCAATGCCATACTTTTCCTTAAACTTTTTACATTCCTTATAGGCAATCATTTTCTTTTCTTAATTATTACCTTGCCATTTTTTATACTTATCTTTTCCTTAAAGATCACTTTCATGACCCATCACACTATCACTTCATGTTAATTGATCATCCCAACTTCTCTTTATTCTAGTTAGCCGGAACCTCAAAAAAAATATCTATTCATGTATATAGATATAGAAAATAAAAACATGAAATGTAAGATGTTTACATACCTTTCTGACAATCTTCTTCATTTTTTAATCTTCTCCGCGTTGGGTTGTTGTAAACTACAACGATTAACGTAGATCGTCTTTAATGAAAGTCCACATAAAAATAGAAGGATGAAACCTCCCTAGGAGATGATTAGAATTCTTTCTTTGTGCTACAAAACAATGTCATTTTGAGCAAAATAACTTTGTTTTGCTCAAAATAGTCGGGCCTCAGGTTGGGCAGGGCCTGGGAAGCCCTAACTTGAGCTTGGCCTGAGGCCTGAGAGGGCTAAAAAATTGGCCTTAGACAAGTTAGGATTCAATTAGTTCACTAATTCCTTGTGGGATCGACATCTTATATACTACGCTTACAACTCGTGCATTTATGAAATATTGAGGGTTTTATAAGATTAAAACTTGCTCAACACTTAATAGAGGTGACGCTTGAGCTGGAAGTTTAGATTAAACAAGTCACCAAATTAGTGTCTGAATGACGACAAGGGAGTTTGCCTAATAATACAAAAACAAATCCTAAAGTGTAAGTAATGGAAATAACCCTGAGGAATAGAATCTCAAGAAAACTGAAAACTAGTAGCTTAATTTAAATTAAGAAAAGAGTCTGTGGTTTATGATTAATTAACTAATTTAATAAAATTAACAAGGAATTAAAATAAATCAACTGAATATAAAAGTGATAAATTGAAGATTATTTAACTTTGATTCAAAGGAGTTATCTCATATAATTGTAATGTTGATCATTGGTCTAAAAAGAATTGCATTTGGAAGCTCAATCGATATTTACAACATGCTGTCACATTTGGAGGGTAATCACCATAACCATGACTATTTTCACCTTTTTGTCTAATTTCCTTTCATCTTTATTAATGTAAACCTCTAACGTGTTTACAACTGATAATTATCATGAAACATATCCATAACGTGAATAATCATCTTTAAAGGTGATAAAGTATTTTTCTTTATTGAAAGTAAGCACATCAAATGGTCTACATACATTAGTGTGAATTATTTCAAGAAAATATTGTCCGCTTTGGGTTGCCCCTCGGGCTAAACCCCTCACAGTTTTGCTCTTTCCACCTTTGGGAAGACACGTTGTGAAGGGCTTGGAGCCCAAAGCGGACAATATCTGTGGGTGGGTGATCTAGGCTGTTATAAATGGTATCAGAGTCAGTTTCTGACCTGATGTGCCAGCGTAGGACGCTGAGCCCTAAAGAGGGCTGGGCCCTAAGGGGGTGGATAATGAGATCTTACATTGGTTGTAGAGGAGAACGAAGTATGCCTTATAAGGGTATGACTACCTCTCCCCCAAAGATGCATGAGATTGTCTATATAAATCAACCAAGAGGATTTGAAAGCAAAATACAGCCTCATCATGTTTACAAGCTGGCTAAAGCTCTCTATAGGTTGAAACAAGCCCCTAGGGCTTGGTTTCATAAATTGAAACATGCACATCTCCTTGTCCTCCAACCACCATCATGAGCTCCCATGGGCACTCACTGTTCAAGTCAATGATGCAACTTATGATCTCACAGCTCTCACGGGAACCACCTTGTGGTGTGATTATCATCGGGAGGTTGTAACCGTCCGCTAGGCTGACATCGTAAAAGTTGAGCCCGTTTAAACCATTAAGAGAGAACTCTGCGAGCGTGACTGGATCGTTAGGATTGCCACCAGAGCATTCTAGATTGGTGGAGCCGCAGTCGCTAGTGACACAACTGAAGTTTCCATTTGCCATATTTCATAATCGAAATAGGCTGCTATGGCCAAAAGAATTCTGATGGACTTAAGCATAGCAACTGCAGAAAAAGTCTCCTTATAGTCTATACCATCTTTTTTAGTATAGCCTTTAGCTACCAATCTAGCTTTAAAAGTCTCTACCTTTCCATCAGATCCTTTTTTCATTTTGTAGATCCATTTACACCCTATGGCTTTTACATCTGATGGTAGATTTACAAGGATCTAGACTTCATTGGTGTACATGGAATCTATTTCCGATTGCATCGCCTTGAGTCATTTTTCAGCATCAACATCATTAATAGCCTGTGTATAAATAATGGGATCCGTTTCTTCTTGGTCTGAGATGGCAATTATGCCTTCTCCTAGACCGAGATACCTGTCTGGTTGTCTCACAACCCTCCCACTACGTCTAGGCACTACTTAATGTTCAGGCTGTTCAATGGTGTTATTCTCCTACTCTCTTCTCCTTTCTTTTAATTAAAAAAAACTGTTTCTAATCTTTAACGGTGGGGTGCACGACCATACAAGGAAGAAGGGTCTAGAATGTTGACTCTTCTTTGACCAAACATGGTGAAATTACCTTTTTCCCTTAGCTTATGTGAAATTACCATTATACCCTCCAAACTTTTCCTAAATTTACAATTATGCCCAAAATTTAAGAATGATCAAAACTTTTATTTTCATTTTGGTCCCCGGACTTTTGAAAATTATAATTAAGCCCCTTAACTTTATAAAATTACATTTAAGTCCCTTAACTTTTAACAATTTGCAAATAAGTCCTTATATACATCAACTTTTCCAATTAAGCTTTCTAAGTGTCCAATAAGTCTATAAATCATGTCTAATCACCTCTAAGGCATTAGAACACATTTAACTCAGCCACCATGGCCATATCCATCCAATGGACTTAGTTTTACACACTTAGAAGCTTATATGGCATTGTTGGACTCAATGGTCGCATGTATCACAGAAAGCAACTTCATTTGCGCTACACAACAGAGAAGCTTCTTCTTTATTACAGACGTCACACTGGATCTTCATCTACTGATTGATTCTCGATCAACTTTTATCGAATCTTCGTTAAACTGAACTATGTCAAGCTCTAGATTGAGAGAGTAAGAAGTTAGTAGAGAAGAAAGAGAAGTGACGCCGACACGCATAAGACGAATCGACAACAGAAAAATGAAAACGAAAAACGCAGGGCAAAGGGGGGGTCTTTGGGTAGGTTAAATGTGTAGGGAAATTGGATGGGAACTTTTGGATAACTCATCCCACGATTGTGGAAGGCCATATACGATTGTGGAAATTGCATGGAAGTAAAGAAACTCTAAATGAAAATTCCATTAGGATGTTATTTTCACCAATAGCTTGTTCAATCCACTTTCACTTATTGCTTTAACAAAAGGAACATATGTTTCCATTAGGTTACATTGGTATATTGATAAGCCTTAATTAGCCCTAAATTTATTTTTATTATATATATAATTCTTTTAACTTTTAGTAGTCTCTTAAAATACCTAAATCCGATATTTCTATAAAAGTTTATTCCTAAAACACCTAAGTAGTCTTGTTGTTTTCATTTTCGGATTTGTTTGGTCTTCACCAAAAGTTACTAAACCTTCATCACCGAAACCTCACTGCTGGTGATTTCCTGAAAACAAGGTAAGTGAAGTTTTAAGTTTATGAGTTTTGTGAATGATTCCATCATTATCTATGTTTTCGGAATCACGGTTAATTATCTTCTGTTCCCCATACCATACAAGAGTTCATAACAACAAATTAGGGCCAAAAATGATATGTACTTCTGTTCATATTAAGTATGACAAGAAAGGAACAATAGAAGATTTAAGCAATGGCAAATGGAAATATCAGCTCTTTTATAAGAGCACTTAAAAGGATAAAGGAAAACTTTATGTTATTATCAGGAAAGGAGATAAAAATACGGTGGTCACTAGATCAGGGCTTAATTAATTATTTTAGTTAATTAAAATCTCTTTCAAGCTAAGACAACCTAAGAATACATTAATGTTCTCTACGAACACTCTTGATATTTTTACCCTAACCTAGGAAGATCTTGTGATTCTCTCTCGATGAATGCATGCTTAATCCTTTTTATCTATGTTGTGATCTACCCATACATCTTATCTCTTGAGAGAAGAAGATCTACTTCTTCATATGTGTTTTACCTGTCAATGGTTTTTCACATGAGCTAATGTAAGATCTTTGACATCCATGAGTTCCAGAACTGACTTTGGAGTAGCTCCTAACCCATTCCATCAAAGCAATAAATATATATATAATCAAGAATCTCAATATACTACAAATGCATAGGTCGTGGGTGTAGTATGTAAGGTGTTGATCCCTCAGAGTTGTCAAATTAATCTAATTCTAAGTTATCTAAGGCCTACAGAATAAAAAGGAGAATTAACTTGTGATCTCGATACAAGGAATCAAAGTATATATAGCAAAGGTTTGAGCTTTGTACCGTACAGGCTGGTACTGGCTAGAAGGTACCATACTGGTCGAAAAACGTTACAAAACTTGCCTCATTGATACTGATTGTCAATACCGTTAGATAAAGTAAACCCAAAGTCAACAAGTTTATGACTTAATATGTGAAACCAGGCTTTAAGAGCCTATTTGAAACCATAAAGTGGTTTGTAAAGATGACACACGAAATAAGGAAGATGAGGATTGATTTTGGTGATTTTCTGATGAGATCCGAAGGATATATCAGGATTATATCTTAGGTAAGATCGTTCACTAATAAGGTTTTTAATGTCCTTACTATTTCGTCGTGCCCTGGTGGTTCTACAAAAGCAGTCAGTGGCACAAAGGCTTCTTCTAAGGTGAGGTTTTGACAACTGGAGATTTGGGATTTTATAATTTCTTCCTTCACACCGTCCCCTCCTAGCTAAGTTTTTTTTCCATTGCCTCTCAACTAGAAGTTATTATGTACTGCATTATCTTTAATCACCTGTGGATTTTCACAATTTAAAACAAGTTATGTTACCAAGTAAAACTTCGAGTACATGCTGCCTAGGTAAGGAATAGAATATTTTCAGTTGCCAATTTCCTGTCCAGCTCCCCTAGTAAAATGGATCACTCTTCCCTCACCAATATATATACCTAGGCCCAAATTAGCATAACTGAATCAGAAGTTATGAAATTAATAGCTATGTTTTATCTGCCAATTGCATTATTTATTGGGGGTTGTTTTGTTACTGCTTTATGTGGGAAAAATCGATAAGGACATGGTGACTTGATAGTTGAATTTTTGACAAAGTCTGTCCTACCTTTTACACGTTACTCATATCTTTTATATATATATATGCTGAGGTGGTCTAGTTACACTAGAGTTGGTCATACCGGGTCCTGAGCGTGGAAAAACACCGGAGACCTGTTTCAGCAATATCGATGTCGCGATTTCATTGAGATCCATTTGGTTCTATTGCTCTCCATATAATGGATCTCTATCCAAAACCATTTTATGAATCTTCCGAGTCACTCTTATGCGTGTGACCTCATTAGGTTCTCGATTATGTTGGCCACTTAGATTAATACTTAATCCAAGCAAGTCATCAGCGGCGTTTAGCATGACGCCCAATTGACCGAAAAGTAAGTGGTTTGACGAATGAACCCGTGCTCATCTTGAACCATATCATGAACCCTTTTATAGACAATTGCTGTGCAATTCATCCTTTCACCGTACTATACCCCACTTGGTTATAAGTATGGGCAAAGTGTCAACTCTTATTAGACTGACTACGTCAAATCTAGTGACCGTGACATTGTTTTCGTTTCCGATTTTTACCAAATCTTATCCGAACCTTTTGAATGTGTATGAAACTTTTCAAATACCTAGAAATAAATGAGATAGGACCCATGATCGTGGAAATTACAAGGATTCCCACGATTGTCGGATCCTTTGATAGACACTTTTTAAAAAACCTCTTTTCTTATTGTGGGATCCTTCGACAGACACTTTTTAAAAAACCTCTTTTCTTTTTCTTTATTCACTTTCCCTCACTTACTCTCTCTGCAGTTGACTCTCACCAACCTAAGCTTCGAAAAACTTTCATTTTCCTCCCAAACCTTAGTATTTTCTTCATCTTTTCCATCATTAATCACTTCTTTTACACTTATTTCACACCATACAACCAAGAATACAAGGATTTGGTTAGTTTTTTTATTTCTTTCTCTCTTTAAAACGTGCTCACTTCTTGCATAATTGACCTATAAATGATCTCATTATAGGGACTCCTACAAAATTTTAAGAAAGGTAAAAATGACTCGTTACATTTCTGAGATCTATTAACTTTTTTAGAAAACAAATACATAACTGACGATTAAAAAAAAGAAGGTTATTGGGTTTGCGGTTGAGCAAATTTAATTGGTTTGGTAATGCGTTGTGGAATGGGAGTTAATAGGAATAAAGTTTTGTTAGTAGCCGTTGCATGAGCATTAATATTTTGATTATAGGTTTTAACAACGAGTGATCCAAAGGAAATGGATGTGGCATTTAACGAATTAATGTATCGTGAGGTTAAAGAAGAATCGGTAGTACACCCAAAAGGTGATGCGGTTAAAGAAAGATAACATGTTTGGGTTAGAATATTGTGACATAGTTAAGGAAAATCGTGAAGAGTGTAACCCATCTTTAACAGTTGATCTTCTGGAAAGGTGACTGGGAAATTCTAATGTTTCTTCAAAATCCAGTGAAGATATGATATCCATGATTGTTGAAAATTCAACAAATGGTTTGATACCCTGTAATAAAAATAAAATTTTAAATTATATATATTAATAGAATACCACACGTTAGAAAAATAACAAGAATATAATTGATGACAAACACTTTGTAAAGCCTGGACGGATAATAATTGACAATAATTTTCAACGTTAATAAAAAGACATTCATGAACGTTAGAGCACACCTGTAAAAACTTGGAAAAAAAATGAGGTTGTTAAAAGATTTTTTTTTTGTAAAATAGTTATTATACTTTTATACGTTAATACATGAGTCAACATACTTGCATCAAAGATAATAACAAATTGTTCGCATTTTTTGTGCATTGTTGATATTTCAACTTCCAAAGTAAACGCAACGAATTGTGCGAACCTATAAAAATCAAACAAAAAAAGAACCTCTGGAAATTATCAAAAAATTATACATGATTTACAGTTTCTGTGAATGAAACTTCCGGTAATCTTGTTTAAGGCTAAACATCTTTAACCAAAAAAAAGAAAGAAAAAATGAAACTTATTAACAAGTGAAGGTTATTAATAAGTTTAGAAGTAATAAAAGTTAAAATGAAAATTAGAAAGGACATGTGTAAATAATATTGTCAATAAATTTCATGGGGTTTGAAAAAAAGAAATAACTAATAGAGTTTAAAAATTACCAAAACAGGTTTAGGACTTTCACCGTGATCTGCTAAATAAGCAAGCCCTTCTGTGATTTCACCAGTAAATTCATCAACTATTAATTTCTTTATATTTCAAAATAAAAGAATTTTAAAAAATAGAAGAATGAAAAGAATTTGTATAAAAATTAGCACGAAAATAATGAAAATACCCATAATGATCCTTTCTCTCCAAGAAAGGCAAGCCTTTAATTTTTTTCTAGCTAACTTAACGTTGTTTTCGTTAGCTCTCAAGAACCTTTCAATGCAATTCTTGGTACAATTTTTTTTTTTTGTCATAAAATTAAAAAAAATGTTAGATAAAGCAAATATTTCATGCAATATCCATATCAAATTGCTTCTTCCTACTTAAAAATACGAAAGAGCAGAAGAAGAGAAGTATTTGACCTGATTTTGTGACAAGGAAGTTTCCTTCGTAACATACCGAATAACAGATTTAATTTTCTCAACTTGAGGCATATTATGTGCGTAACTCATTTTGAAGAATTAAAACAAGAGGAATTAAAGCAACGAATTGGAAATGATTGAAGAAGTAAAACCACAGAAAGGCAGCGGAATTAGAAATGAAATTAGAATGGAATGGAATTCTTGTGAAGCAGATTTTAAATAAAGGAAGGCTTCTTTATAAAAACGTAAAACTTATTCAATGTTTATTAAATTAATATTAATTATTTGCAAATTTTATCTGTAACAACCGAATAAATTGTGAATTTAAATAGCCTGTCAGGAATCCCACATCGGACAAGTATGAGAGCATTCAACAACTTATAATAGTGTGCAAATCTCCCCTCTTGAACTAACTTTTAGGGGTTGAGTTAGGCCTTTTTAACTTGATATCAGAGCCAGATTTGGTCCGGATTATTAATTTCCCAATTGTCCGTCTGAATGTTCAGTCCCAGGGCCTGGTCCGGTTATCAATGCTTATATTTCAAGTGACAACTGGATGTCCAGCCTCAGTTGCATTTGAAGGGGAGTGTTAGAGTGTCTCATATTGCCTAGACATGAAAATATTAAAGGGTTTATAAGTGGTAAGGATCAACTATCCAAACAACTAGTTCTAGTTATTTGGACAATGGTTGACTCAAGCCCAATTCTTGTCAGTAAACTTATGAATTCAAAATTTTAGCCGTATCTCTGAAAATACTCATGCATATCTACTTGAAAGATTTACAGATATGTATAAGATTTCATCTTCGACAAAGGAGTAAAATTAAGTTAAGGAAAATTACAAATATGTCTCGCATGCACTGCAAATATCATGAACTTCCGGTGCATGCGGTACACCGACACGTGATATTTGCAGTGCATGCGGTACACAGACAATAAGCCAGCCTTTTAACTAATTCATGGTGGTTGGTTCTCGCGAAAGAGGATCATAAAGAATTAGTACCAACTACCTACGTGAAGGGGACGATGACAGGTGACGGTGACAAGCATGCAAGACCTACCAACGATTCAGCCACTGCTTCCATCCCATTTTGCATGATGACTATTGACAATATAGAAATGATCGGTAAGCTTCTCTGCTGATTGAAAAATATCCTTCTTCATCAATTCCTCATATTTCTTTTAATTGCAGATCTCTGTTACTGTACTTTCAGGATTTATACCAAATCTACCATAGAGAGAGTTCATTAGAATTTTATATA
>JAOQMQ010000007.1:581400-595490 GCA_027563845.1 Erythroxylum subrotundum | reverse complement strand
GCAGCAATCAGTATAAATGTATTTCCATAAATAACAATGTAACACAGTATAATAACATATCACTGTAATACAATCAATAATACTCAATTCTTTCATCCAATTACTTCTAATTCAGATATCAAAGTGTTATGATAACAACCTTATAGTGACCACCTGTGACCAACTCGATTTTGGTCGCTATTACTTTTAACGACCATTTTCTTACTTTTAGCAACCATTAATAATAGCTGCCGAAACTAATTTTTCTTGTAGTGCTGGAACACTTAACTCGTGGAATCCTTACTTTCGTTACCATACTTGTGTACTATCATTTTATTAGATTATCATTATCTGGAACACCATACTCGCGTAAACCTTACTTTCGTCACCATACTTGTGTACTATCATTTTATCTTTCGAAAGAAAATGCACTGAATTTGTATTTAGGTGGCTGAATTCATGAAATTACTCAAACGTCCCAGTGTTTCTTTTGTTTGGTCAGGGCACTGGGATGCTATGCTCGCTGTAATCCATTGATGCAACCACCGAACTTGAGTTTCCAAGCACGAAACCCATCTTCGCACCCGAACTTTAGGTAGAAATTAAGCATTATTAGATCATCAACTAATTGGATATACCCAAAAGTTGTCATTTATTTAACTATAACTACTAGGGTCAATGGCAGTAACAGCAGCTAAAACCAATTAGACTGGTCTAGGTTTTCAGTTAATACATGCCGATGCCAATGATGAGCAAGTGGAACTCATCGGTTGGTCTACGTCTATCATGCTTTAGAAGGTAAAATAACACGTAGCAACAACATATGATTCCAATTCTTCTAACACTTAAACTTTCTATATGAAACAAAATTTGTCTTCTGGCTACCTGCCAATAGCTTCTTCTTTTTGTACGTGGAAAAGAGAGTTTGGAATATTACATGCAAATAGTACTTTTCATCCTACCCCGTGCAAAAACTGCTTATATCGTTATTTTTAGGTATGGCATATGCAATGCCTCAGGGTGGTAGCCTCTCTGAAACAAAAAGGGCTTCCGTGAAGATGGTAGCTTAGGCTTCCTTTGGATTTCTTTCTTGCGATCACGTAAAGAAAAGAATATGTATATTGGCTTTAGTCAATTCTTTGTTTTTCCCTTTCCTTTTTCATTTAATCAGCTGGAACTGGAATCTCCTCTCATGCACCCAACTTCTTGTCTCTGTGTTTCTTAGAGTTAAAGGTAGGGATCTTATGCATTTTTTTTAATTCCAATCACTTTTTTTTTTTTTACAGCTAAAGTAAACGACAATCACTAGCTACCTCCCATCCGGAACACGTATGCTCAACACACACATGCATGCATTGTCATCTGCATCTCTATAAATGCATATGAATTTCTCATATTCTTTGCGAAGATCTGAACGAGCGTGTTAAACAGTTTCTGAATATCAATTTTCTTCTACTCCTGAAATGGCCTCATCATCTGGACCAACCTTAAAACGTTCTGAATCAATAACTGACAACATGCCCGAGGCCTTGAAACAGAGCAGGTACCACATGAAGAGGTGTTTCTCCAAGTACGTTGAAAAGGGAAGAAGAATAATGAAGCTTCAACAACTACTAGATGAAATGGAGACCGTCATTGACGACAAGAATGAGAGAAGCAGGGTCTTGGAAGGTGTTCTTGGAGATATTTGGTATTCCACTCAGGTTCGCTTTTTGCTTACTCTTTTTCGTTTAATATGAAATCTCTCGTTTTCTTCCACCAAAAGGGGGCACAACTTCCCATGGGCCATGGCCTTTGTTTGCAGGAAGCTGTAGTGAATCCCCCATTTGTAGCTTTTGCCATAAGACCAAGTCCTGGTTTCTGGGAATTCCTGAAGGTGAACTCTGTCGGCCTCACTGTTGATGGGATCACGTCGACAGACTACCTCAAGTTCAAGGAAATGGTTTTTGATGAGAACTGGTAAGCAATTTTTTTCATCTTCAACTAGACTCTACTTATGTTACCTAACCAAAAGTAGAAGAACGTAGAAATGCTCGAGCAAGTCAAAGAGCTTTTCTGGCACTTGCAGGGCCAAGGACGAGCATGCACTGGAACTGGATTTTGGAGCATTTGATTTCTCTATCCCTCATCTGAGTTTATCTTCTTCCATTGGAAATGGAATCAATTTTGTCTCCAAGTTCTTTACTTCTAAGCTAAGTGGTCGCCTGGAAAATGCTCAACCTCTGGTGGATTACTTACTATCCCTGAATCATCAAGGAGAAGTAAGAGGAAATTTTAATAAAAGCCCCCACTAGCTGATTGCATATTTGAGTTAAATAAGGTTTTAATTGTTCTATATGGTCACAGAAACTTATGATAAATGAGGCCCTTAATGCTCCTGCCAAGCTTCAGATGGCACTCATTGTTGCTGAAGTGTACTTATCAGGACTTCCCAAGGACACCCCATATCAGAATTTCGAGCTCAGGTTAATTGATTCCAATTTTCTTTTAAAGTTTTTGAGGCTAATTTTTCTGGCAAAAACTGCTTAAAATTGATCCTTTTTTGCAGCTTTAAAGAATGGGGGTTCGAGAAGGGATGGGGTGATACTGCAGAGAGAGTAAAGGAGACAATGCGATCGCTATCAGAAGTACTCCAAGCACCCGATCCATATAACATGGAGAAGTTCTTTAGTAGGCTACCTATCATATTCAATGTTGTAATTTTCTCTCCTCACGGATACTTTGGTCAAGCTGACGTCCTCGGCTTGCCAGATACTGGTGGTCAGGTACGTATTTCCCTTAATACGTTAGACGAAGCTGGTAGATATTGATCTCACATTCATGAAAAGCCTATTCTGCTAATATGATCAGGTAGTCTACATTTTGGATCAAGTGAAAGCCGTGGAAGACGAATTGTTACTCAGGATAAAACAACAAGGGCTTAGTTTCAAGCCTCAAATCTTTGTGGTAAGTTTATTACAAAACAAGGAATGTATACCTGAGTAGCTACTGCAGGTCGCTTGCTTGAAGTAAGCGTATTAATGTTCTGGACCAAACAGGTTACAAGACTCATTCCTGATGCTCGTGGAACCAAGTGCAACCAAGAGCTTGAAGCAATCAATGGTACAAAGCATTCACATATCATCAGGGTGCCCTTTAGAACAGAAAAAGGGATTCTACGCCAGTGGGTTTCTCGATTTGATATCTATCCCTATATTCAGAGGTTTACGCAGGCAAGTACCGATCATTACTTCAATTAATTAATGGTCTGTGATTACTACTAATCATCATCATCATCTCCTCTTTTATAACACTCTAGGACGTTACAGTCAAGATCCTAGACCTCTTGGAAGGGAAACCAGACCTTATCATTGGAAATTATACAGATGGGAATTTGGCAGCAACTCTAATGGCTAATAAACTTGGGACAACTCAGGTTCCATACATGTTTTTTGGTCTTATGTGCTGCTTTTTTTGTACTTGCTTTAAGTGAAATATGTGCTTACTCTGAATTTTTCTGGAATCAGGCAACTATAGCACATGCTTTGGAGAAGACAAAGTATGAAGATTCAGACGTCAAATGGAAGGAATTCGATGGCAAGTATCACTTCTCGTGTCAATTCATGGCTGACACAATTTCGATGAACGCAGCTGATTTTGTCATAGCAAGCACATTCCAAGAGATAGCAGGAAGGTGAGTAAATTGCTCATGTTTTTTGTTAGTACATAGAACTTTAACCAAGAAGCCAATGTTGTGCTGATTAGATTGATCTGTTTTGCAGCAAAGAAAGACCTGGCCAATATGAGAGTCATGTTGCATTCACAATGCCAGGGCTCTGCAGAGTTGTTTCAGGCATCAATGTCTTCGATCCTAAATTGAATATTGCTGCACCTGGGGCTGACCAATCAGTCTATTTCCCTTACACGGATAAACAGAATCGGCTGACACAGTTCCATCCAGCCATTGAAGAACTATTGTATAGTAAAGAGGACAATCAAGAACACATGTAAGCCCTAGAGTCGAAGTCTTAGAATCATTTACATTACTGCAGCATTGGCAACAAAGTTAAGCAAATCTAACTTTAATGCATTTAAATAACAGTGGGTATCTAGCAGACCGAAAGAAACCAATCATCTTCTCAATGGCAAGGCTCGATGTAGTGAAAAACCTTACTGGATTAACCGAGTGGTATGGGAAGAATAGAAGGCTCAGGAGCTTGGTTAACCTTGTTATAGTTGGGGGATTCTTTGATCCATCCAAATCCAAAGATAGAGAAGAAATGTCTGAAATTAAGAAGATGCACGAATTGATTGAAAAATACCAACTCAAGGGGCAGATCAGATGGATAGCTGCACAGACTGACAGACACCGCAATGGAGAAGTCTACCGTGTAATTGCTGACACAAAAGGAGCTTTTGTGCAGCCAGCACTCTATGAAGCTTTTGGACTTACAGTCATTGAGGCCATGAATTGTGGCTTACCAACTTTTGCAACCAATCAAGGGGGTCCAGCAGAAATAATTGTGGATGGTGTCTCAGGGTTCCATATTGATCCCAATAATGGAGAAGATTCGAGCAACAAGATTGCTGATTTCTTTGAGAAATGCAAGGTTGATGCAGGGTACTGGCATAACTTCTCCACAGAGGGGCTGAAACGTATTAATGAATGGTAACTACACTCTGTTCCGTGCCTTTTCCTTCTATCTTCTCAACTATCAAAATCTGAATTTTGTTCTGGATTTGTGTTCCAGCTACACATGGAAGATCTACGCCAACAAGTTGTTGAATATGGGTAACATCTATAGTTTCTGGAGGCGCTTGAACAAAGAGCAGAAACTAGCAAAGCAGAGATACATTCAAATGCTCTATAATCTCCAATTCAGGAGATTGGTATGTACTTAATGTACCTAGTGCTGCTGTTCAGTAGAATTTCTGAAAAAAAAAAAGGAAAACACATGAAACGGTAGAACCACTGAATTTATATGCTGTGAAACTTTTCAGGTGACGAATATACCAATCCCAAGTGAAGAAGCTCAGCAGCCACCATCAAAGCCAGCGGATAAGCCAAGGCAAGTAAAGTCCACTCGCCACAAAAGCAATTCCTTTTAGACAATAATCTCTATACCAAACTGTTCTGTGTCAGTGTCAGAAAAACCCCTTCAAGGGAAAAGAAAGAATAAACCATCATGTTTAAACAGTATGTATCATCAATCTTTTTTCCATCTGTTTCTGGTTATGTAGCGATCACTGGAATGGTGTTGAAAATTAGCTGCCATTAACAACGAGAACAGTTATGATTGTCATAATCATCAACTATAAGTCACATGGAACATAAAAACTTGTCATCTTTATTAATACGAGGTAAGTGTCTGAGCGAACTAATATGTATGCATGTTTGACTTGTGTAGAACTAGACGTTCTCAGTCTCGTCTACAAAGGTAAGATTGGTATATCTGTAACGCATCTGATTGTTCAGGATATAAGCACAGAGCTGCAGCTGATTCTGACGCCATTTTTGGTCTGACACTGACACATACAGGTTGTTGGGAGCTTAGAGAATCGGACGGTCTTCTTGCTATGAAAAACAGTGCTTCCTGTAATGTTTGTTTTCACATTAACGTTGTAAAATCTCCAAGATCTGGAGCTGTAATAAGTATGAGAAAGCTGTTTAAGATAATAACAAAATAAATGTTAATCAAACTGTATTCCATTATCCTTTTTTTTTTTTTACAAGGCAAAGAAAACGAAAAATACACAACCGTCCTAACTATCGCAGTGTCTGTGGTACAAAAATCTGTGTTGATCACGGTGCATTATCCTTAATTCTCATCTGCGTCAACTGCAATTTAAAGAATTTGTTGAACATATCTAAGGATTAAATGGAGGGAGAGTGAAAGAAAAGGCTGGAATCAATATGCTATGTTCTAAAAACTAAAATTGAAGAGAGAGTTAATACTGAATTAGTCAAAGGATTAATATACAATTAAGTCGTTTTTTTGTAACAAAACAATGTTAATGCCTATAAATCTATTTATGAAATCCAATGCTAATTAACTTAACTTTTTATAAGTTAAATAAAAAATTGAGTAAGATACTTTTTTGACTCAAACTTGTTGAATAAAAATAAACTTTGATTTATTTACTGAATAAAGATAATATCTTTTTAAATGTCTAATAAAAATTTATTGTAGATATTTCTAATTCTTCTTTTTTTTTTTACCTTTTATTATATACAACTTTTTTTGTTTCTTTCTCTTAAAAAAATCTTTTTATTTTTCACTTATTTTCTTTACTTTTTCCATTTTTAATTATTGTTATTATTCTTTTTTTACTTTTTATAATTCTTTCTTTTTTATTTTTCCTTTTTAATTATTTATATCTTTTTCTTTACTTTTTACATACCCTCTTTGTCTCTCATTTTATTTGTGTCAATTTTTCATAATTTTTAAAATTTGTATTCCTTATATTTATAATTCTCTCTGTTTCTTTCTCTATCATTGTCTTTTATATAACTTGTAAAACTTGTATCTTCCTCTACCTTTTCTTTTTATCTCCTTCTCTCCCTCTCTTTTTGTCTCTATCTTTTTCCTCTTGCAATTGGTCTAGTTAGGTGGGACAATTCTCTCTCTCTCTCTCTCTCTCTCTCTCTCTCTCTCTCTCTTATCTCGATGATATTAGGTACCCAATAATCATGTAATTGGTCTAGTTAGGTGGGGCAATTGTATTTTTGATGTGCGACAACTATCCTTATAAAATAAATATCTTAATTAAAATACAAATTGTAAAGAGTGTTGTAACTAGTCATAATAGATGAAGCACTTGTGTCGATGCAACTGATATATTTAAGTGAGGTAGTTGTATGTTCAAGATAATACATCTGCTCAAATAAGATTAAGGAAAACCATTTAGAACATAAATATCCAAAAGCGATACAACTAATCTAACTAGATGTCACAATTGTGCTACCAAAGTGAGGCAGTTGTTAGTGAGATAACTCACTTAGAACACATAAGTATATAAATAAGAAAGAATATATATATACATATATATATATACATATATATATGTACATATATATACACATATATATATGTGTATATATATGTACATATATATATGTATATATATATATGTATATATATATTCTTTCTTATTTATATACTTATGTGTTCTAAGTGAGTTATCTCACTAACAACTGCCTCACTTTGGTAGCACAATTGTGACATCTAGTTAGATTAGTTGTATCGCTTTTGGATATTTATGTTCTAAATGGTTTTCCTTAATCTTATTTGAGCAGATGTATTATCTTGAACATACAACTACCTCACTTAAATATATCAGTTGCATCGACACAAGTGCTTCATCTATTATGACTAGTTACAACACTCTTTACAATTTGTATTTTAATTAAGATATTTATTTTATAAGGATAGTTGTCGCACATCAAAAATACAATTGCCCCACCTAACTAGACCAATTACATGATTATTGGGTACCTAATATCATCGAGATAAGAGAGAGAGAGAGAGAGAGAGAGAGAGAGAGAGAGAGAGAATTGTCCCACCTAACTAGACCAATTGCAAGAGGAAAAAGATAGAGACAAAAAGAGAGGGAGAGAAGGAGATAAAAAGAAAAGGTAGAGGAAGATACAAGTTTTACAAGTTATATAAAAGACAATGATAGAGAAAGAAACAGAGAGAATTATAAATATAAGGAATACAAATTTTAAAAATTATGAAAAATTGACACAAATAAAATGAGAGACAAAGAGGGTATGTAAAAAGTAAAGAAAAAGATATAAATAATTAAAAAGGAAAAATAAAAAAGAAAGAATTATAAAAAGTAAAAAAAGAATAATAACAATAATTAAAAATGGAAAAAGTAAAGAAAATAAGTGAAAAATAAAAAGATTTTTTTAAGAGAAAGAAACAAAAAAAGTTGTATATAATAAAAGGTAAAAAAAAAAAGAAGAATTAGAAATATCTACAATAAATTTTTATTAGACATTTAAAAAGATATTATCTTTATTCAGTAAATAAATCAAAGTTTATTTTTATTCAACAAGTTTGAGTCAAAAAAGTATCTTACTCAATTTTTTATTTAACTTATAAAAAGTTAAGTTAATTAGCATTGGATTTCATAAATAGATTTATAGGCATTAACATTGTTTTGTTACAAAAAAACGACTTAATTGTATATTAATCCTTTGACTAATTCAGTATTAACTCTCTCTTCAATTTTAGTTTTTAGAACATAGCATATTGATTCCAGCCTTTTCTTTCACTCTCCCTCCATTTAATCCTTAGATATGTTCAACAAATTCTTTAAATTGCAGTTGACGCAGATGAGAATTAAGGATAATGCACCGTGATCAACACAGATTTTTGTACCACAGACACTGCGATAGTTAGGACGGTTGTGTATTTTTCGTTTTCTTTGCCTTGTAAAAAAAAAAAAAGGATAATGGAATACAGTTTGATTAACATTTATTTTGTTATTATCTTAAACAGCTTTCTCATACTTATTACAGCTCCAGATCTTGGAGATTTTACAACGTTAATGTGAAAACAAACATTACAGGAAGCACTGTTTTTCATAGCAAGAAGACCGTCCGATTCTCTAAGCTCCCAACAACCTGTATGTGTCAGTGTCAGACCAAAAATGGCGTCAGAATCAGCTGCAGCTCTGTGCTTATATCCTGAACAATCAGATGCGTTACAGATATACCAATCTTACCTTTGTAGACGAGACTGAGAACGTCTAGTTCTACACAAGTCAAACATGCATACATATTAGTTCGCTCAGACACTTACCTCGTATTAATAAAGATGACAAGTTTTTATGTTCCATGTGACTTATAGTTGATGATTATGACAATCATAACTGTTCTCGTTGTTAATGGCAGCTAATTTTCAACACCATTCCAGTGATCGCTACATAACCAGAAACAGATGGAAAAAAGATTGATGATACATACTGTTTAAACATGATGGTTTATTCTTTCTTTTCCCTTGAAGGGGTTTTTCTGACACTGACACAGAACAGTTTGGTATAGAGATTATTGTCTAAAAGGAATTGCTTTTGTGGCGAGTGGACTTTACTTGCCTTGGCTTATCCGCTGGCTTTGATGGTGGCTGCTGAGCTTCTTCACTTGGGATTGGTATATTCGTCACCTGAAAAGTTTCACAGCATATAAATTCAGTGGTTCTACCGTTTCATGTGTTTTCCTTTTTTTTTTTCAGAAATTCTACTGAACAGCAGCACTAGGTACATTAAGTACATACCAATCTCCTGAATTGGAGATTATAGAGCATTTGAATGTATCTCTGCTTTGCTAGTTTCTGCTCTTTGTTCAAGCGCCTCCAGAAACTATAGATGTTACCCATATTCAACAACTTGTTGGCGTAGATCTTCCATGTGTAGCTGGAACACAAATCCAGAACAAAATTCAGATTTTGATAGTTGAGAAGATAGAAGGAAAAGGCACGGAACAGAGTGTAGTTACCATTCATTAATACGTTTCAGCCCCTCTGTGGAGAAGTTATGCCAGTACCCTGCATCAACCTTGCATTTCTCAAAGAAATCAGCAATCTTGTTGCTCGAATCTTCTCCATTATTGGGATCAATATGGAACCCTGAGACACCATCCACAATTATTTCTGCTGGACCCCCTTGATTGGTTGCAAAAGTTGGTAAGCCACAATTCATGGCCTCAATGACTGTAAGTCCAAAAGCTTCATAGAGTGCTGGCTGCACAAAAGCTCCTTTTGTGTCAGCAATTACACGGTAGACTTCTCCATTGCGGTGTCTGTCAGTCTGTGCAGCTATCCATCTGATCTGCCCCTTGAGTTGGTATTTTTCAATCAATTCGTGCATCTTCTTAATTTCAGACATTTCTTCTCTATCTTTGGATTTGGATGGATCAAAGAATCCCCCAACTATAACAAGGTTAACCAAGCTCCTGAGCCTTCTATTCTTCCCATACCACTCGGTTAATCCAGTAAGGTTTTTCACTACATCGAGCCTTGCCATTGAGAAGATGATTGGTTTCTTTCGGTCTGCTAGATACCCACTGTTATTTAAATGCATTAAAGTTAGATTTGCTTAACTTTGTTGCCAATGCTGCAGTAATGTAAATGATTCTAAGACTTCGACTCTAGGGCTTACATGTGTTCTTGATTGTCCTCTTTACTATACAATAGTTCTTCAATGGCTGGATGGAACTGTGTCAGCCGATTCTGTTTATCCGTGTAAGGGAAATAGACTGATTGGTCAGCCCCAGGTGCAGCAATATTCAATTTAGGATCGAAGACATTGATGCCTGAAACAACTCTGCAGAGCCCTGGCATTGTGAATGCAACATGACTCTCATATTGGCCAGGTCTTTCTTTGCTGCAAAACAGATCAATCTAATCAGCACAACATTGGCTTCTTGGTTAAAGTTCTATGTACTAACAAAAAACATGAGCAATTTACTCACCTTCCTGCTATCTCTTGGAATGTGCTTGCTATGACAAAATCAGCTGCGTTCATCGAAATTGTGTCAGCCATGAATTGACACGAGAAGTGATACTTGCCATCGAATTCCTTCCATTTGACGTCTGAATCTTCATACTTTGTCTTCTCCAAAGCATGTGCTATAGTTGCCTGATTCCAGAAAAATTCAGAGTAAGCACATATTTCACTTAAAGCAAGTACAAAAAAAGCAGCACATAAGACCAAAAAACATGTATGGAACCTGAGTTGTCCCAAGTTTATTAGCCATTAGAGTTGCTGCCAAATTCCCATCTGTATAATTTCCAATGATAAGGTCTGGTTTCCCTTCCAAGAGGTCTAGGATCTTGACTGTAACGTCCTAGAGTGTTATAAAAGAGGAGATGATGATGATGATTAGTAGTAATCACAGACCATTAATTAATTGAAGTAATGATCGGTACTTGCCTGCGTAAACCTCTGAATATAGGGATAGATATCAAATCGAGAAACCCACTGGCGTAGAATCCCTTTTTCTGTTCTAAAGGGCACCCTGATGATATGTGAATGCTTTGTACCATTGATTGCTTCAAGCTCTTGGTTGCACTTGGTTCCACGAGCATCAGGAATGAGTCTTGTAACCTGTTTGGTCCAGAACATTAATACGCTTACTTCAAGCAAGCGACCTGCAGTAGCTACTCAGGTATACATTCCTTGTTTTGTAATAAACTTACCACAAAGATTTGAGGCTTGAAACTAAGCCCTTGTTGTTTTATCCTGAGTAACAATTCGTCTTCCACGGCTTTCACTTGATCCAAAATGTAGACTACCTGATCATATTAGCAGAATAGGCTTTTCATGAATGTGAGATCAATATCTACCAGCTTCGTCTAACGTATTAAGGGAAATACGTACCTGACCACCAGTATCTGGCAAGCCGAGGACGTCAGCTTGACCAAAGTATCCGTGAGGAGAGAAAATTACAACATTGAATATGATAGGTAGCCTACTAAAGAACTTCTCCATGTTATATGGATCGGGTGCTTGGAGTACTTCTGATAGCGATCGCATTGTCTCCTTTACTCTCTCTGCAGTATCACCCCATCCCTTCTCGAACCCCCATTCTTTAAAGCTGCAAAAAAGGATCAATTTTAAGCAGTTTTTGCCAGAAAAATTAGCCTCAAAAACTTTAAAAGAAAATTGGAATCAATTAACCTGAGCTCGAAATTCTGATATGGGGTGTCCTTGGGAAGTCCTGATAAGTACACTTCAGCAACAATGAGTGCCATCTGAAGCTTGGCAGGAGCATTAAGGGCCTCATTTATCATAAGTTTCTGTGACCATATAGAACAATTAAAACCTTATTTAACTCAAATATGCAATCAGCTAGTGGGGGCTTTTATTAAAATTTCCTCTTACTTCTCCTTGATGATTCAGGGATAGTAAGTAATCCACCAGAGGTTGAGCATTTTCCAGGCGACCACTTAGCTTAGAAGTAAAGAACTTGGAGACAAAATTGATTCCATTTCCAATGGAAGAAGATAAACTCAGATGAGGGATAGAGAAATCAAATGCTCCAAAATCCAGTTCCAGTGCATGCTCGTCCTTGGCCCTGCAAGTGCCAGAAAAGCTCTTTGACTTGCTCGAGCATTTCTACGTTCTTCTACTTTTGGTTAGGTAACATAAGTAGAGTCTAGTTGAAGATGAAAAAAATTGCTTACCAGTTCTCATCAAAAACCATTTCCTTGAACTTGAGGTAGTCTGTCGACGTGATCCCATCAACAGTGAGGCCGACAGAGTTCACCTTCAGGAATTCCCAGAAACCAGGACTTGGTCTTATGGCAAAAGCTACAAATGGGGGATTCACTACAGCTTCCTGCAAACAAAGGCCATGGCCCATGGGAAGTTGTGCCCCCTTTTGGTGGAAGAAAACGAGAGATTTCATATTAAACGAAAAAGAGTAAGCAAAAAGCGAACCTGAGTGGAATACCAAATATCTCCAAGAACACCTTCCAAGACCCTGCTTCTCTCATTCTTGTCGTCAATGACGGTCTCCATTTCATCTAGTAGTTGTTGAAGCTTCATTATTCTTCTTCCCTTTTCAACGTACTTGGAGAAACACCTCTTCATGTGGTACCTGCTCTGTTTCAAGGCCTCGGGCATGTTGTCAGTTATTGATTCAGAACGTTTTAAGGTTGGTCCAGATGATGAGGCCATTTCAGGAGTAGAAGAAAATTGATATTCAGAAACTGTTTAACACGCTCGTTCAGATCTTCGCAAAGAATATGAGAAATTCATATGCATTTATAGAGATGCAGATGACAATGCATGCATGTGTGTGTTGAGCATACGTGTTCCGGATGGGAGGTAGCTAGTGATTGTCGTTTACTTTAGCTGTAAAAAAAAAAAAAGTGATTGGAATTAAAAAAAATGCATAAGATCCCTACCTTTAACTCTAAGAAACACAGAGACAAGAAGTTGGGTGCATGAGAGGAGATTCCAGTTCCAGCTGATTAAATGAAAAAGGAAAGGGAAAAACAAAGAATTGACTAAAGCCAATATACATATTCTTTTCTTTACGTGATCGCAAGAAAGAAATCCAAAGGAAGCCTAAGCTACCATCTTCACGGAAGCCCTTTTTGTTTCAGAGAGGCTACCACCCTGAGGCATTGCATATGCCATACCTAAAAATAACGATATAAGCAGTTTTTGCACGGGGTAGGATGAAAAGTACTATTTGCATGTAATATTCCAAACTCTCTTTTCCACGTACAAAAAGAAGAAGCTATTGGCAGGTAGCCAGAAGACAAATTTTGTTTCATATAGAAAGTTTAAGTGTTAGAAGAATTGGAATCATATGTTGTTGCTACGTGTTATTTTACCTTCTAAAGCATGATAGACGTAGACCAACCGATGAGTTCCACTTGCTCATCATTGGCATCGGCATGTATTAACTGAAAACCTAGACCAGTCTAATTGGTTTTAGCTGCTGTTACTGCCATTGACCCTAGTAGTTATAGTTAAATAAATGACAACTTTTGGGTATATCCAATTAGTTGATGATCTAATAATGCTTAATTTCTACCTAAAGTTCGGGTGCGAAGATGGGTTTCGTGCTTGGAAACTCAAGTTCGGTGGTTGCATCAATGGATTACAGCGAGCATAGCATCCCAGTGCCCTGACCAAACAAAAGAAACACTGGGACGTTTGAGTAATTTCATGAATTCAGCCACCTAAATACAAATTCAGTGCATTTTCTTTCGAAAGATAAAATGATAGTACACAAGTATGGTGACGAAAGTAAGGTTTACGCGAGTATGGTGTTCCAGATAATGATAATCTAATAAAATGATAGTACACAAGTATGGTAACGAAAGTAAGGATTCCACGAGTTAAGTGTTCCAGCACTACAAGAAAAATTAGTTTCGGCAGCTATTATTAATGGTTGCTAAAAGTAAGAAAATGGTCGTTAAAAGTAATAGCGACCAAAATCGAGTTGGTCACAGGTGGTCACTATAAGGTTGTTATCATAACACTTTGATATCTGAATTAGAAGTAATTGGATGAAAGAATTGAGTATTATTGATTGTATTACAGTGATATGTTATTATACTGTGTTACATTGTTATTTATGGAAATACATTTATACTGATTGCTGC
>JAOQMQ010000007.1:561795-580188 GCA_027563845.1 Erythroxylum subrotundum | reverse complement strand
TTTTGTATATTGCATTGAATGATTGAAAAGGGCTTATGCCCTATTTGATTATGGACTTCCGCATATGGTGTTTTGTATTTAAAAAAAAAAGTGTACCGATTTCGGACCAATCGAGTGCATTAGCACGTCACCCTCGCGGGCATGAACTCGGATATCACTATCGATGTCGAGTTCGGGTCACGCGGGAGTGGGGTGCTACATCTTCCCCATAGACGCATTTTCCTGGAATGAAATGACAATTTAGCAAAGCTTAATTAAACATATAATAATATAAACAGTGCAGGGAAGAGAAATTACAATTCGCTTTTATAATGGTTCAACAAACAATCTTTGCCTATATCCACTCTTTGGTCCCTCTTAGACTTCCATTAAATTCTTCTTTGAACAAGGTGAAAAGGAACCTTCTTACAATAATCTTTGATCATCTAAATAGTAACTTTTGTACAATCTTCTTTAAAACCACAATTGTTCTTTAATCAATCAAATAAAAGAAAATAGCCCCTAAAAGCCTTTAGAACTTGAATAATTCTTATTTTCTTTCTTTAATACTATAAGGCGCTGCATTGTTCAATCATTCAGAAATATTGATTGACCAAAAATGTCATCCTGGTCGACCACTATATCAACTAATATAGTTATAAACTTATGGTACACATTTTTACTAATTTTTGAAAGATATTGTTCTACCACACTTAAACATTAGTCAATCAATATTCCCAACCGTGAACTTAGATTGGTCAACTAATGTACTTGAAAGCATGTTTTAAAAAAGTTTTCAAGTTAGTCTACTTATTACACTCATTCTCTTGAGAGAAATTTAATTAACTCAAAATTTTCATAAAATATCCCTCAAATAATATTTTAAAGATCAAGAAGATTTTTTTTAAAATCAAAACATTAAGTTTAAAAATAATATGCTTATACATGAAGAGCAAAGAGATACAACAAAAATTACAATTAAATTTTGTAAATTTGTTGTACCTTGATCGTCGTTTACTTTTATCCTTCACTTGACTAGATTTGAAGTTTAAGACCTTCTCTCTATAATCTCTATAAGTTGTCTCTTGGCTTTATATTACATTGCTTTCTTTCAAAATATAAAAAGCAAATTATTATAGTAATTATATTTTGTCATCATCGAAATATGAATTGGAATCTTTCTAGGTTCAACACTCTTTTTTATTTTGGCATATCTCAAATCATGTCGTTTTAATGGAAGATGTCAAACTAATTTAGCATTAATCTTAGTAAAAAAAATTAAACAAAAACAAAATAAAAAGCCACTTTATAAATGAATATATGAACTTGAATGAATTTAATTAGAAATAAAATTAAAAGAACGTATTTTAATAATCTAATTTAGTACACGTGAAGTAAAAATACAAATGGTATGTGTACAAAATTAATTCGTTAAGAATTTTCATATTCAATTTATGTCAAAGAAATTTTTGTTTAAACTAAAAATTATACGGCTTTTAATAAATAAATTTAGAAATTTGTTAGTTATTAAGGATGTACTTAATATTAATTGGATAAATTGAATGAAGCTATTATCTTTAAAAAGTTGAAAATTTTTGGAACTTTCTGCTTCTGACCTATGGTCATATGCAACCCACAGAATTGATTAGTTACATGAGTTGGCTAGATGTCTATACCGATATGGAAATTGTCTAGCAACTTATAAATGCACATATATTTAACCTTGAAACGATTTGATGGCAACTAACTATGTAAAAGCAGTGAGGACAGTACATAAATGTTATTTAGAAGACAATCTTGCGTTTTAGGAGGATGCATATTTCTATCTGGTTGTGCACTAACCCATCAAACATGTTGGAGCTTTCTGCAAATTTATTCACAAGGTAGCTGAATATCTGATCAACAACATTTTCTTCTCCAAAGTGCTGCTTCAGCATTCCCCCGAAAATAGCCCTAAATTGTAAATAACCAGATTCAGAATTGGGGTTCACATGGAACATCGGATGTGTCCATGTCTTCATGCTTTCGATGGTGAAACACCTATTTCTTTCTATTATTATTTCTTCCCACTCCTTAACTGTTGAGTAGTACAGAGGCAAATTGAAGGAGTCCACCTTTTCTTGATTAAGTACTCCCTAAAATCATTGATGATATTTTTTATAAGGTACAGTTGGCATCAAAGAATATGCAGACATATTATGATTTGGTATGCACCTAGTACACTACTACTACACCAATTCCAAACCCTAATCTATTTCAGATAGATATATCAATTTAAAATCAAAGGAAGGAGGCGATTTGAGTGCTTACCATCTTAGCCAAGTCAGCGAGACATAATCCAAGAAAATCATAAAGTCTACCAGTGTTAGTCTGAGACATAAGGACCCCTTCAGGAAGGCCAGCGACGTGGATTATCATCAAACCTCCTCCCACGATTTCTTGTGCTCTAGCAGCTAGAAAGTCGTCCATGTCATTCAAAAACTGAGCCAAATATGCCTTCCTTACCTCTCTATCATGTCCAGTGCAGTGTATACTTCCCTTGTTCCATGCTGGAGATTGAGGGTCCACAACCTCTCTTGGGACTCTGGAGAGCCAATGAAGTGCATAGGATGAGTGTGCAATGTGAAGGGAGGACTTGGGGAATAGTCGGACGAAAAAGCTGCCTGGAACTCCAGCAGCATAATATTTTTGATAGGAAGGAAGGGCTTTGAACAGAGTGTTGAAGTCATTGCCAGTGAGATCGTTGAAGAACACTTGGAATTCCAAAGGCGAAGAGCCTTCTTTCTGGGCACGATATTTAAGCTCCACTGATTCTATCACGTTTTCGACTGCAATGAACGTGTTGGGTCCAGCGGAACAGCCGAAATCGGCTATCACAACTTTATTCCAAGAATCAAAACACGGGCTCTTGAAGTCAATCGTGTCTGTAATGCCTTTCATGACTATACCCTTTGTGGCGTCTACCACTTCCTTCTGTAGCCATTGAATAATCCCATGTGAATCTCATGTATTCAGTTTCATGGAACATATCTAAAGTACATGCATGTACATGCCATTTCCGACTTTCCCTTACGATTTGTGTGATGATTTTTAACAATAAAACATGATGGTATCGGTAATATTATTAATTGTTATATCAGGATCATGTTCAATAAGCAACATATCGATTTTCTGTTATAAAAAGTAATCAACGGTACCTGAAAGGAAGAATTTTGAGTATAACTGCAAGGCCCATCTCCACCAGTCATGTGAATTGATTCTTGCAACGTTTTGTTCTCTGCGTTTGCCATCTCTCTGTGATTCTCTAAGCTTGAATCAGTGACTTATTTAGATAATATAACTGGCCTGCTTCCGATGAATTTATAGGACTTTGCGACTGCTTGTAATCAATAGGAAGCAGCTGAGGGTTCAATTAGATTTTTTGCAATATCATCTAAAGTTTTTGTTTGACTTATTCTTTCCCTTTCTTTATGATTTATTGTCTGACTGTTTGATTGTTCTCAAGTTTGGCTTGTGTCATACAGGCTTTGTATGGTGAAGATAAAATCTTGGACCATTGAATTTTAAATCGTTTTCTGGCACCATATTGTTAAGCTGTAATTGCTGTAATTGTTAGGTAAACGTGACAATGAGGGGGGCAAATTGACAGAACGCTGGTAGGTCTTCGGGAGAAGGTAATGGTTAGTTGGAAATTCGCAAGTTATTGTATTACCCGATGACATGCTTATGATGCAGCAATACATAATTATTTACGGATGATTAAGTAATTGTGTTGTATGGTATAATGTACTACATAATAAAGTTGTATCTACACGTCATGAAGATTGAATAGAGAAGTGTATCTTGGCTAGGTCACTACTGCTTCTGCTAAATGATTTGTTTAAAAACTTATTAGATACTTAGAATTCTTTGTGTGATTATAAATCTTAAAATGATTCAATTTGATGGACTTATGTAACTATATATACTAATTAAATAGTGGTTTAATTTACTTAATTCAATAATATCAATGACACTTTAATTCAATTTTCATATCACAAGAATCACTTTATTCTTTTTCCTTTATTTCTTGTTTACTCTTCACTTAAACTCTTTTTTTTTTTTTCCTAATTCCAACTCTTCCTAATTTCAAATATGGGTATTTATGTTTTTTCTCATAAAATAGTCGTAGCATAAATCATATTCTTCTATATTAATCAAAATATGATGATTATATGGATTGATTGTATAAAATGAGTCTCAGGCTTGAAGCCTCAAGTTATATTCTTAATATATATTAAATATAAAGGTGGATAGAAAGAAATTTGATAATGACACAAATTGGAGTTAGAGTTTTCTAATTTTATTCTTCTTTATTTGTCTAAACAATTAATTAGAGTGAAATCTTGTTTTGGTTTTTCTTATTTCAATTACTATTTGATACCTTCCTACAATATTGTTATATTAGAACTTAAGATTTTCAACAATATGTCGTTTTTGGTAAAAATAAATAAAAACTAACAAAATAAGATAGAAGTAATTGTATGATAATTAAATAATATCACAAGACTAAGTGCTAAATTTCAAAATGAGAAGATTAAAATGAAAAACAAATTAAACGTTCTAGAATCCTATTGTACAACCTTTTGTTTAAATAACACCACAATGAGTTGTCGACTGTGATACTATAATCTTGTGAAAACTCTATTATATATAAATGGAAAGTTTTGTTTAATGATAGAATTAAAATTTTGTTTTGAGAAGTGGTCTTAGAGGTTGGTGGAATGAGTTGTCTACCTTATATAAAACATGTTCTTAAATTTGAATGATGTAATTATAGAAGTCAATGAGGAGTGATTTAAAGTATTGAGGGATCTTATATCAAAATTCATGTATATTCTATGGCTTCAAAGAGAATTTTTTGTTATGTTCAAGGAACTTTAGTTTTGGCATCAGGTATGTGAAAAACAAAGCAAATATTTTTATTGCCAATCAGCTTCTTATAATGATTTAATATGATAGAAAATTACAAAAAAAAAAACAAGAAAGTGCATGTTTAGTTTAATTCAAAAAAGCTATTTGATGCTTGACAAATGAAAAAAAAAAAAAGACATGTCGACGTTATCAAATATGAAGACAAAGCACGCAGAAACTATAAATGTATGTCAAGTGGTTTGTCGGTGAAAGAAGCAACAAAATAACAAGAACCAAGACTATTTTTTAATTGTTGTTTTTCACACAAGATAAAGCATCAATACATGACTTTAAGTAATTGTAGAAAGCAAACAAAATAGGAACATGATATTGTGATTTGAAACCACTAACATTATGACTAATTGATAAAAAATTTCCTAAAACCCACTAATCCACTAATTGAAAAAACATTAAAAAAAACACGTTACAAAAACTCAACCACAAATATTTTGAATCATCTTTTAAATACTCTCCCTTGATTCAAAGCCACATACTCCTAACTGTAACTTGAAAAATTGATGCTTGGCCTAAGAAAGAGATTATTTAAAAATATATGTTTCTTACTCGTTAGTGCTACATAATTTTAGCTCTGTTTTACCATCAGCTACTAGCTTTCTCATAACATGATGATGCATATCAATATGCTTAGCTCTACCATGAAAAGTAGGATTCTTTGCCATGTCAACTATGAATCAACTATCACATAATATTTCAGTAGTTTCCTTTTTCTAAGTCGTAAAGCTTGTCATGTTGTTAAAGTTGATATTGCATACTCTATTTCAAATAATGATAACACTACTATTTATTTCTTTTTTAAACTCCATGTCACTGCTCTAGAAGTAAAGCTTAAAACATTGCCAAAAGTGTTTTTTTCGATCATCTACATATCTTACCCAGTTACTAACAAGATGTGATGATAAAAAACGCATTTTTGGTGAAACTAATTAGTCTAAAATTTGATACTTTGTATACAAAATACCAAAATTCACAATCCCTGCAACATAATGAAGGATCCTTTTTTGCTACTCTAAGGTGTTGTTTTATAGGACTGCATAAATTTTGGACACAACACTAATAGAGAAAGCAATGTCAGCTCTTGTGTGTGTCAAATAGTTTAAACCACCAACTGAACTTTTAAATAATGTTGGATTAATTTTCTCGATCCCCTATTCACATTGTAGTTTCCCATTTATGTTCACTGATGTGGCTGCCACTTCATAATTTGTCATGTTAAACTTCGTCAAATGGTCTGCAACATATATATTTTGACACATAAAAGTTCCATCAACACTTTACATGTCCTCAAGTAAAAAAAATTGCAACATACCCAAATCTATCATCTCAAAATTTCTTAACTTATAAGACCTCAAAATCCTCATAAATCATATCATCCACATAAAAGAAAACTACTGAAAAATCTTCATTACCTTTCTTCTTCAGATAAAGAGTGGATTCATCTTCCCTTCTAGTGAACCCGTTATCTTGGAAGAATGAATCGATCTTACGATAGTAAGCTCACGGTTATGGCTTCAATTTGTAAAGAGCTTAACCTGTAAATTTTTGGTCCATTAATATCAAAGCTTGAAGGTTGTGAAACATAAACCTCCTCCTTTAGATCACCATCTAAAAAAGTAGAATTCACGTCAAATTAATACATAAGTAATTCCTCCTCCTTTAGATCACCATCTAAAAAAGTAGAATTCACGTCAAATTAATACATAAGTAATTCCAACTAAGCATCCAATGCTAAAAAATTTCTCATAATCCCAAATCGAGCAATAAGGAAAAATATCTACAAATTTTATTCCTTAATCTTGTATCCCTTTGCCACAAGTCAAGCTTTGTTTTTTTGGATGCTTTTGCTATCATTAGCCTTTGTTTGAAAGAACCACTTAAGTCCTGTGACATTCTTACCTTCTGGAACGTCAACCAACTCTCATGTTAAAGTTGTTTTAATGGCCTATATCTCCTTTTTCATAACAATCTGACATTAAGGTTGTTCTATAGCTTATTTAAAACAAGCTAGGATGGTGAATAATAAAACAAAATTATATGACTTAAAATTTTCCTAGAGAGATTTGATTTTTCTTAGTGGTGTTTCACTACTGTTGCTAGAGAAGTTAGATGTTAAAAAATTTGAAACAATAATACTTTTCGTGGTGTTATCACCAGGTGAGGAAGGGATTGAACTTGTAAGTAATAAAGGAGCTAAAATTGTAGCTGGTGGTGGGTTTAAATTTGTTGGCTATTTAACTTCAAAATCTCCTATAACTTGGTTTTCATGCATTCTTTGTAAAAATTCCACTTCAAATTTGCTTATTCATTGAACACAACATCCCTCTTAGTTATCACTTTGCAACTTATAAGATTATATAGACAGAATGCTTTTGATTGGAGACTATAGGCAATGAAAATACATTTCTATGATTTTTCATCAAGCTTGGAATAGGAATTAACTAAAGCATATTCTATACAAATGAAGGCTTTTAAGTGGATTGCATAAGGCTTCTTACTTATCCAAGCTTCATAAGGTGTTGATTCAAAATTGCCTTTTTGATGAGATGTTCAAGAGATACACTACTATTACAATTGTTTCTCCCTAAAATTGGTCTGGAAGCCCTTTTGCCTTTAAAATGTTTCTAGCCATTTCCACTACAATTTGATTTTTTTCATTCTGTGACATCATTCTGATATGGTGTGTATGGTGTTATAAGTTCCTTGCGAATGTCAATCTCATACAAAAATAATGAAATCACTATAAAAGAATTCACCACCATAATCAATTCGAAGTGCTTTTATACTTCTCCCACTTTGCTTTTCCACCAGTGCCTTAAATTTTTAAAAATTCTCAGAGGTTTTATATTTGAATTTCAGAAAAGAAATCCAAATCATATGGCTATAGTTATAATAGAAAAAAAATAGTGACTTCATCTAAATGACTATTTCTTCATAAGTCTACATAAATCAACATGCACAATTTCAAGACAATTAGAAGCCTTTCATGATTTTCTGATAAGAAATGACCTCCTATTCTACTTCCCATAAACATATCCCTCATAAAAAACGAGTTCATCATGTTTTGTTTAACCAGTAACCATTTCTTTGTAACTCAGAAGTTACAAATCATTCATATTCAAATGCCCATAACGTCAATGTCATAAATTGGCCTCGTTACTTCCCCTAACAATTAAAGCTTTACTCACAACATTTGAGACATTAATGGGAAACATTCTATTTTGTGTCATATAGACAGTTTCTATGTTCTAGCAAGATTTTTTTATCGTGAATAGCACATGATTCACCACCAAATAAAACATAATATCATCTAGTCATTAACTGTCCAACACTCAATAAGTTGTGAGTTAAACTAAGCACAAATTGCACTTTATAAAGAAGTTTAACATCACTTTGTACAATTTTGATGGAAATGGTATCTTTTCTTCAACTTTTATTTGTTTTTCATCCTCGAGTCTTTTACTTTTCTATGATTCATCAAAATTTTTGAATAATGACTTAGTTTCGAATATATGGTTAGAGTATTCACAGTTTAAAAACCATACATCTTTATTGTTGACACCATTTTGAATCTATGAATGGGCCATGAACAACTCTCTCTCTTCTTTAGCCTTCTCTGTGGAATTTGCTTATTTATGTACCTTTCACTATTTAGTCTCGCAATCTTTTTCTTTATCTCCTGATTTGCTACAATATCTATATTAAATTGAGTTGTTACAATGACATGGTTCACCAAATTGACCTTTACCCTCTGCTGCCACCATTACCTCGTCCACAAAGTCCACCTTTACCTTTACCATGAGTTGTAGATTTTTGTCTTTCCCTTTTAAAACTCTCCCTTCACTTGAAAGGCCTTTTCCTTTGCCTTTTAATGGAACCTACCAAGTCTAGCTTTATCGGATAATAAGGAACTCTTCATTTCATTAAAATTATAAGCAAATAAGTCCTTAATCTCTTCAATTATAGCAACACATGATCAAATTTTGAGATTAAGCTCCTTAATACCTTATTCTCAATAGTTTTTTCTCATAATTTCACCATAAGACTTCATTTGATTAACAAGCCTAGATACTTTAGAAAGGGATTCTTGTACAAATTCTTTATCTTTCATAATTGTAGTCTCAAAGTCATGACAAATAGTTTGTAGTTTTATAGCAATTACCTTTTTATTGCCCAAATATTGTTGCTTCAAAACCTTCTATGCTTGTTTGAAGGAGGTAATTGCTAAAATTGAGGAAAATATATCATCATCTAGTCTGATTAAAAGAGTAGTAAAGCCTTTGCATCCTTTATGATTTTCTTTTAACCGTTAGTCAGATTATGCTATTATCAAATTCAGTTCTTCATAATAGTTCTCCACTAAGTCTCGTAGTTCTTAAGACTTGAACAATTTCTTTATCTTGAGATTCCAAAGGTGATATTTTTCACCTTTGAAAATTTGAATTAGGGGTTGTATAGTAGATTTTGGTTCTGTTGCTTGCCATAGCTTACTCTTTTACTATCAGCTTAATGCTTTTAGCTACACTTTTTTTCCTATTTGTCTAACTTACATAGATGGATTACACTCTTGATAATGCACCTGCTCCTTATGCATTAAATCTTAAAGGATGTCTTGCAACTCCTAAGAAATGCTCCAAAGAAATGCTCACACTCTCAAACCACAAATGTTATTAAAAGGAGCAATATATAGCACTACAACAAACAGGAATTTTTGTTACATTTTTTGCTATGATTTGAAATTTGTAGCTAAAAGTTACTATTTGGATGAAATTTCAAAATCATAGCCTAGCCTATTGAAACAATACCTCCAACTTAAAATATTTCGTGGGTTTTTAGAATTATTAGCTATGTTTAGAATAGGTTGCATTTTGTATTCGTAGCTAGTAAGACTTGATGACATTTTTAATTGTTGAATTAGTTTCATAGAAAAAGGTTTTTGGCTACGAAATATTTTTCGTAGCTAACAAGATTTGGTGAAATTTTTTTACTATAAACTTATTTTTTTAGCGAAATGTTTTTAGCTACAAAATATTTTACGTAGCTAAAACATAAGTGTGTTTTATATCCTATAACTATATCAACAACAAAAATAAATTTCGTAGTTAAAAACTTTTTGCTACAAAAATATTTTCGTAGAAAAAAGAAGAAGAATACAAAAATATTTGCTTGTTAAGTTCTGCTATGCTTGAGAGTTATGTTATGCTTATTAAGAATGATGATATTAATAATTTAATTACAAATGTATTCTAAAATAAGGTGTTGAAGCTCTTAATAGCAAAAAAAAAAACACATTGAATCAAATTTTATAGTTGCTGCTTTTGAATTTGGAGGTATGTTTAAAACTTACTACCATGTGAAAGTCTAAGTAAAAATCCTACATATGTGGATTGTAGACATAGGAGCCACCAACAATATGACACCACTTTCAAAATTACTCTACCAAGTTGTCAAATTACAAACACCAATACCAATATTTTTACCAAATGGAGGCCATTCCTTTGTTACACATACTAGAGATGTCAAATTGCATTCAGATATGTTCTAAAAAAAAAGCTTTATATATGCCGAACTTTAAGCTTTAAGAAGTTAGATGAGATTATCTTAACTAAATTGCAGATACTATTGGTTAGAGATTATTGAACATATATTTTTCATCATTTGAGATATTGTTTTCATAAACAACATCAACTCTTGAATCAGGCTGAGATTTTCCAAGTCTCTAATGATCATACGGCCTTGTAGTTAACTATCAAGGAATCTTATTAGAAATCATAAGTTGAGACAATAGAAACTGTGAAATTAAATTAAGATAAAAGCCTACACAACTAGTAAGTGAAAAAAAACTAACAATACTATCAATACTAAAATTATTTAGTTTAAGAACACATTCATAATTCTAAATGCCTTTATACAAAACAAGGCCATTTTAAGCACTAAATGTTCTAAGAAATCAAACCAGTAGGACAACGCTCCTTACTAATCTTTCATTAAAACTACCATTTACACTTAGAGTTAACTAAAGATTCAATTACCAAGAATAGATGATTCTCTAAATTAGCAATCATATGTATGAGCAAAAAATAGCCTTTTAATTGGCGAGAACCTCCTAGATTAACTCGGGATTATAAGATGACATTCTTGCAAGCGAACAACCTTCTAATTCAATGTTCTCTGGTGTAAATATTAGACAATCTTCTATTTAGAACAATAGATTTGGTTCATGCATCTTATTTTAAGATAGCTCATATTTCTTAACTACAAAACTTTTAAATAAAAAAAATTGTCCAATTTACCCACTTGCAAAACAAAATAGATTACCTTTTCTTAGAAGCATCACAATCTCTCAAAGGATATTTTAGTACATTTTTACTTGTGGAGGCCTTAAGTGAAAATTTTAACTAGAACTCAATATTTTTTAACTATCATTGATGATTTTTCATCTTGTGTATAGACATATCTGATGCAATCTAAAAGCAAACTTTTTCATACTATTAAATATTTTATTAACCTTATTGCAACCTAGTTTTAGACCACCATTAAAGCTATTTATAGATAATGGCACTGAGTTTATTAATCATCAAATGGATGAAATTTTTATCAAGTACTATAGGAATTTTACATCAACGAAGTAGTCCTTATACCTTTAGCAAAAAGGAGGTTGAAAGAAAACATAAGCAAAATTTTGATGTTGCGAGAGCCTTAAGATTTTACATAATAAGAAACCTACTTTATGTTAGAAATAAGTTACTTCATCTGTTCAAAATTTAGGTAACGTAACATAACATATTACATATATAACCTGCTTTAGATATGTATACAATCATAATGGCATGTTAAGACATATTTAAAAGTGGCTTTCATGTTCTTGCTCGATAAAAACGAATATACCTATGGGTTTTGGAGATGGGTTCGTGCTTCCTGTTCTAATCTAACTCATATTTCTTAATTACAAAACCTTCTACAAAAAAAATTTTGGTCCAATTTGCCCACTTATAAAACAAAACAGATTACCCTTTCCTAGAAGAATCACAATCTTCTAAAGGATGTTATACATTTTTTGTGGAGGCCTTAAGTGCAAACTTTAACTAGAACTCAATGTTTCTTAACTATCATTGGCGTTTTTCATGTTGTGTATAGACATATTTGATGCAATCTAAAAGTAACCTGTTCTATATTATTAAAGACTTTATTAACCTCACTACAAACGAATTTCATACCACATTAAAACTATTTATAGAGATTGGCATTGAGTTTATTAATCATCAAATGAATGAAATTTTCATCAAGTGCTATAGAGATTTTACATCAATGTAGTAGTCCTTATACCTTTAGCAAAAAGGAGCAGTTTAAAGAAAACATAGGCAATATTTGGACATTACTAGAGCCTTGACATTTTACATAATAAGAAGCTTACTTTACGTTAAAAATAAGTTTAAAACTTCATTAGTTTAAAATTTCAGTACTGTAACACATGATATTACATATATAACCTGATTTAGAAATTTATATAATCATAATGACATGTTAGGACATATTTGGAAGTGGCTTTCTTGTTCTTGCTCTAAAAAAATGAATGTACCTAGGGGTTTTGGAGATATTATGTTTCCTATTTTAGTCTAGCTCATATTTCTTAAGTACATAACCTTCTACCAATTTTTTTTTTATGTAGTTTGCCACTTGTAAAATAAAATAGATTACCCTTTCCTAGAAACATCACAGTCTTTCAAAGGATGTTTTATGTATTTTTATTTATAAGGGCATTAAATGAAAGTTTTAACTAGAAATTAATATTTCTTAACTATCATTGATGATTTTTCATGTTGTGTATGGATATATTTGATGCAATCTAAAAGCTAACTTTTCCATACTATTGAACACTTTATTAACCTTGTTGTAAACTAGTTTCAGACCACAATTAAAACTATCTATAGATAATGGCACTGAGTTTATTAATCATCAAATGGTTGAAATTTTTATCAAGTGCTATAGGAATTTTACATCAGCGTAGTAGTCCTTATACCTCTCAGTAGAAAGAAGTGGTTAAAAGAAAACACAGGCAATAGTGGGATGTTGCTAGAGCCTTAAGATTTTACATAATAAGAAACTTTCTTTATGTTAGAAATAAGTTTAAAACGGAAGTTGAGAAAAGGGGCATCGGGACTTTCTATCTTGGGCATCGATTCGAAACTTATAAGTGGTGTATGGTTATATCGTGGGTGCATGCCTACGTACGTAGAGAATTAGTGCAGAAGAAGAAGACAGCAAATACATATAAATATTATATTATTAATGCATGTGTAAAAGGCAAGAGAAGAGACAATAGATTGATTGGCTGAGTGAATGAAATCCGCCGAAATTCGTATTGCTGTTGGGACAGTTTGTCGTTAAGGAAGATACCTGATTTAACGTGAAAAGGCCGGTAATGTATCGAATCATTTGTATCCACCTGACTGAAACTGAAATTCATGAGATTCCAAGGAAGATCAGAGAAGGAAGCATGGGATAATCGGAGATACGTACCTTATAGTATGGTGTATTTGTATGTGAATGTGTGAGAAAGAGAGTTGATATTAAGGCTTGAAAGGAACGATAACAAGAATATCTTTTGTTGGGAAAAAAGGTATGAAAAGGTAAAGGCGAGTTTAGGGTTGGCACAGGGCAGCATAAGCCTCTTTCACCATCTTTCGCTTTTTCTTTCTTTTTGTACTCTTACAAAACCCTCACCTTCACTCTTGTCTTAACGGCTTCTCTCTCCTCTCTTCTTTTCATTGATCTCATTTCTCTTCTGCTTTGCTTGCTAGGTCTCTCTCTCTCTCTCTCGTTCAACCACATAGTACTCGCGGTCTTCTTATCTATTTATGTTTATGTTATTCCATGCATGTTATGTTTATCTTTCTTAAAGTATGATTATGAATTGCTTATTAGATGTTGATTTATCCTCATATTCAGGGTTTAGGAGATTCATCAGATCATCCAAGCCTACTCGAATACAGATTTTTGATCTCCAGCCAGTGTTATTTTAAAGGAAAACTGAGCAGATGGCTCCTGTTTCATTGCCTCCTGGATTTCGCTTTCACCCCACAGATGAGGAACTTGTAGCTTACTATCTTAAAAGAAAGATCAACGGACGCCAGATTGAACTTGAAATCATCCCTGAAGTTGATCTTTACAAGTGTGAGCCCTGGGATTTACCAGGTAAGTTACATACTATATTCTTTAGTTTTCATTTCTATCTCAGGATTAAATGATGCATGGTTCCAACAAGCCAACTTAAGATAGAGTGCAAAACAGACCAAGGAATATTGAGAGTTTCTTGTTTGTGAAACTTTTTGACTGCTTGATTTTGTGAATGAAGAGAATCTTTAGGCTATGGGATGTCTATTATATCTTTTTCTCCTCTCTTTTTGTCTATGGAGAAATAAAATAAAAGAAAAGAAAAGAACTTGTAAGAAGTGGATTATATCCTTTAGGCCCTTCTAATGCATTAGAAAACGAAACAGAAAAGCCCCAGAGAAAGTAATAATTGAGCGGTTTGGCCTCATCATTTTTAGGGTTCCTTCGTATTTGTTGTGAACAGCAAGATTTTAAGATTTCTTTGTCAAAAAGCTCAACAGAAAGGGAATGAAACGCTTACTAATCTGTGCAAAAGCTTGAATTTTTTAAGTAAGATTGATTATATATTGATGTTGCTTCATTGAAAAGATAACGATGATGACTTCACTTTCCAGTTCTTCAACAATCCAAGACCGATACTGTCTTTACGAATGCTATTCCGAATAAAAAGATTGGCCATTAATTGAATGTGAGCTGAGCATGCATTGAGTAGAAATGAATAATCAATCTCTTGTGGCGTATAATTACAGGAAAGTCATTGCTACCTAGCAAAGACCTTGAGTGGTATTTCTTTAGCCCTCGAGACCGCAAGTATCCCAACGGGTCAAGGACTAATAGAGCAACCAAAGCTGGATACTGGAAGGCCACTGGTAAGGACAGAAAAGTGAACTCTCAAACGCGTGCTGTTGGTATGAAGAAAACCCTTGTTTACTACAGAGGTAGAGCCCCTCATGGTGCCAGAACAGATTGGGTTATGCACGAGTATCGTCTCGACGAACGTGAATGCGAAACTGCTTCTGGCTTGCAGGTGCGTAACCACGAAACCGAACAACACAAAGTTTCCCTGTCCCATGCATTGGATTGTAAGTGTTGACAAATTTACAAATGCAGGATGCATATGCACTTTGCCGCATCTTCAAAAAGAGCATTATTACCGGCCCTAAGATCCAAGAGCATAACGCCTATACCACCAATCGGATTGCTGGTTATCATCAACATAGTTCCGATGTTGAACTATATTCCGACTTTGGCTCTACTCACTCTCCACTGGATTTATGTACACCAAGTAATATTGGAAGTAGGTTATCCAATCCTTTTGATGCTGGCGAAACAGGAGATCAGGGGAACTGGACGGAGTTTCTATCTGAAGATGCATTTAAATTATCAACAGCTCCTTCCTTTTCAGGTTATGGAACTACTCCTTACCCTCCGTCAACGGTATGCTACTTACTCTCTATTATAGGTCGTTTTCATCTCAGAATCTCTTCCTTTCTTACGAGGGTTACATGTTGTTTGCAGGTTGATATAGCAGTAGAATGCGCAAGGCTTCAGAATAGATTCTCCTTGCCTCCATTGGAAGTGGAGGAGTTGCCTCAATTAGGACCAACTAACTTGAAAGTGAAACAATCAACTTCATCTAGAGGAAGCATAAGTCAAACTGACATTTTGCAGGAAGTCATGATCGCATCTGATGCATCTCAGGAACTGATGATAGATCAGTCTAATTTCCAGGATACATGGGCCCGAAATTACGGTACAGCTTTAGAAGATGATTTCACCTTCTTAGCTGGAAATGACTCTCATGTTAATCAAGTTGATGAGATGAACTCCATGGCATTTCCCGGCAAATCATGGATGGATCCGGATTCAAGGTTTCTGGAGATTGGTGCTCTGGATGAAGATTTCAAGCCTGCAGGGACGATGCTGGAAAACTTGAGATGGATCGGAGTGTCGAATGAAGAAGGTGACAAGGTATGTTCAATTCTTTGATTTAGATGAACGCTCCTTATTCTATCTCTTCATTACTTAACGAGTCATGACGGAATACTTGCTTGTTTAACAGACTTACATGGAGGAAAACAAGATTGTCCCGTTAGACAATATTTCAACTTTCCGGAGGAACGACGTCCAAGGTACGTGTAACTCAGGTCTAAGTATATATGCGTTGTTTTACTTTCAATGTCTAAATAAATACGTATAATGTATATATGCATACTATTTGTTGATATGCCATCTTGTGTTAACCGAATTCATATGCAGGTGCTGGCATTGGATTTGATGAAACGAATGACTATTCACTGGAATTCATCAACGATGATCCTGTAGCAAACTCCATAGACGATGTTAATGGAAACGAGAATGATTTAGCTAGTTCACCAAGCTTTGAGTTTGTGGAGGAGACCAAAGTGAATCATGGATTGTTTGTTTCGACTCGCCAAGTAGCAAACACATTCTTTCATCAATTAGTCCCTTCGCAGACTGTTAGGATTCACCTTAGCCCGGAGATGGCGCAAAACTTGCCGATAGAGAATTCACGCATACAAAGAAATGAGACAAACACCAGTACATTGACAAGAGAAAAGTTGGTCGGAATCAGCAACCTGATTATGTGTCCTTGGAGAAAACTAGCGAATGCTGTTTTTTGTTTGCTGGTGATTATGCATTGCTTGTGTCTGGAGGAAAACACTGAAATTGATATGTTGAGAGATGGTCTCAGCGCAACTAGTGGTGTTAAAGAGAATGGCACACTTTGGAATATGAATGCAAAGAAAAAGGCAGGAGGAACAGCAAGTAAGTGGGATGACAAGCATGAAAAGGAGTTGTTCGTAACCATAAGAGGTGGCAGTCGAGTTAGTGTGATTCTGAAGAAGTTGGGCCTTTTCCTAACCATTTCTTTGGCTATCTGCACCATGTGGATGAACCATGTTGTACTTAGACCTTGACTTCTTAGGTCCTAACCCATTTCCTCGCAATCTCGTTTTGCATGTCTTAACATAAGTTATCCAAAAAAAAAAAAAAAAACGTAAGTTATCCAGTTGGAAGGGCAAATTTGCCCCATTTCCAATTTTAGGGATACAACTATTTTAATATACTTGTATTTGATCCATAGCAGAACATGTGACTCTACATTTATAAGTTAGCTGATATTTATGACAGTTTTTATTTTTGATTCCTACTTGGTCCATAAACCATTTGCAGGAGACCATATATTCAAGTATCTACATAATAAGTAGGTATGTAACAAGAAACACATTAATAACTAAAACATTAAATTGGCTGTGGTAACGTAACTAGCTAAGTATGGAAGATACGAAAAAAAAAATATATTAAATATGTAATATTTGTAGGGAGATAATAATACAACTCTCTTAAAGATCAACCAAATATCAGTGATAAGAAAGAACTCTTCAACTTGCACCAGCAAAATAATATAAGAATAAGAAATTAAATGATAAATCAAACACTAACACCCAGTTTGGAACACAAGGAATTGAATTCAATTCACTTGTTTGGAACAAAAAGAATGGCATGAATTCAATTCATGTATGGATTTAAACCTCACTCCCTTTGTAAATTCAATTCATGCTAAAATTCGAGTGAATTGAACTCCAAAGGCGAAGAGTTACTGAGAGGTGGTGAGGTGATGGCTGCAACAGCTTTTGAAGCCCCTCTACTGATTCCCATAAAAGGTGGTGGTGGTTATACATACAAACAACTATTACACATTACACCACGAATTGATTTAACACAAATATTTCATAAAGTCAAGTGGATTAATTTAATTTTAAATTACTAATTTGCAGTTTTATTGAATATTAATAATTATAAAAATTATAAAAAATAAAAAATGTGATTAATAATTGTCCAACTTAATAGTTGTCCAACTTTTTGAAAAAGGATAAAATTATCCAAAAAAAACATAATGCAAATTATAATATAAATAACAATGGTACATTAAAAATTTCATTAGCATACAAAATTTGACAATTTTATTTTTTAAGTTAATGACAATTTTTATTTTTATGTAAGTGTGAATGTTTATTAGTTAATAACATTATTTTTTAGTCAGGGATAAATATGTCATATGAAATAATTGAATTCAATTCTAATATTATTGGATTTGTTCCAAACAGTGTAATTGAATCCAATTCTAATATTACTGGATTTGTTCCAAACAGTATAAATTGAATTCAATTTAATCTCATTAATGTAATTGAATTCAATTCGTTAATGAATTCAATTCGAAGGTTTCCAAACAGGCTGTAAGTTTTAATTGGAAAACCCTCCAGTGTAGAGGAAAAATCACGAGACAAATTACCATTATTGTTGCCC